>CAJVPL010001781.1:0-11873 GCA_910591945.1 Ambispora gerdemannii
TCATTAACTAATATTACATTTTTAACTTATTTATTAAAAACTATAAAATTAACAAATATTGAATAATTCAAATAATTTATATATAAAACATATGTAAATAATATAGAAGTTATAACAATTTAATAGAAATTATGGAATTACAGGATTTATAGGAATTATAAGAATTTCTAATCGTAACAACGTTTAACTTTATAACTTTAATAATTATAATATAAATAATAATTCTTTGAAGTAACTTTTTATAAATTAATAATAAAATGATTTATTATATACAAATCTATCTTTTCAAGATTAAAACCAATACAAAATAATTTGAAATACTTTATAAATTATTTAATATATTATAAGCTAAGATATTTATCTGAATAACTAGCTAAAATATATTGTTTTTAATGATTTTATGAATGATACTTTAGTTATAATACTAATATTTTTTTTATATGATCTAAATACTAGTTTTGCTAGTATTATTATGTTAATTTTGCTGTGATCATTATGCTAATTTAGTTATAATCCATGTATTAATATTGCTAGGATTATTAAATTAATTTTGCTATAATTATTACACTTTGTTCTATTATCTAATATTAATAAATAATATTTTCTATGACTAGTATTCAATAAAATATTTGTAATAATTATCCAATAATATTGTGATATGAAGTGTTCAATAAGATATTTGTTATAATAAGAATTCATATTACAACAAGATTATGTTTCAAAGTTATTGAACAAATTTTCTTATTTTTCCTATTGATATTATGTATTGTAATTTGTAATATTACTTTGATTTGTTTTTGATACATGTATATAATGTCAATGCAAAAATAAAAGTTCAAATATTTTATATTTTAGCACTTCTAGAAAATAAATATATTAAGCTAATAAATTCTTTTATAGTTGATTATTTTAAGGATAAGCATATTCACATTCATGAAAAACAAGTTTTAAATTCTATTAATTAGATGATCTTTCTTATTTTAAAGGAATCCCCTGTTCGCGACTTGAAAGCATCGTCCAGCAGTGAAAAGAAGAAAAACCAGGTTGGTGATGTGGTTAAGTTTTATTCTATAGAATGTAAAAAACTAATATTAGCATTGCTCGGCAAATAAGGCTTGATTATTGCACGCAAATCTTTTTTATTGTAATTTTCGATATTAGTTTGCAAGAAAGATTAAACAATCAATTATCGCGATAGCTGAAAAGACAAATGTAATATGAAGATTTCTAAAAAATAGTATTTAAGTAATGGTTAGCTAGCAATAGCAATATTATTTTATTTTCGAACTATTTACAAAGGAAATATATGCAAGTGTGATGAAGAAATGGAGAATATTATACAAGTACATGTGTGTATGGGTTTATGTAAAATCTGAGACAAATTACGGGAAATGAAGTCTGGGTTTTATATGGGATACATAATAAAATTTAATATCGATATTATTATTATAGGTGATTTATGTATGGGTGCATGCATAGAAAATGGTTAATATTGTTTCAGGAAAAACAAATTATTTGCGCTTTTAAACTATAATCCTTCTCTGTGGGTGGGGGTTATTATTTGTTGCCAGGGGTTTTTTTTGTTTTTGAAAAGTAAAAAAATATTCTTTTGCACTTACATATCCTCATTAACGATACCATTATTAAGGGTATTGGGGTTAGTAGCAGCAGTAGTTATTAGTTTAGAGTTCCTCTACAGGTAGCAGCACCGCATAAACAAGGTATCTTTTCATCTTCTAATGGAAACTTTTTGTGGATAATAATAGATAAAAAAATAATTTTTTGACGAAAAAATAGATTAAAAATTATTCTTATAGCATAATATAATATATGTATATAAATGATTTTTTTGCATAGTATTATTGACTTAAACCTAACATATACAAAAACATCAATACGAGCGAGATATATATATATTTATTCGTCTACCTTATAGTCATATGTAATTTCCTCGCCCGCTTGGATATCCCGTTTTGCATATATTACAATTTTTTTCTTTCCGTCGTGTGTTATTATCTTGGCAGTACAATTAGGCTTATTATAATAAGTAAGAGATATTAGTAATTTTTCTCACTTCTAACAACTACTTGTCAAACTACTAAAATAAACAAAAATAAGGCAAATCGATTAATAATACACACCGAACAAGAATGATTTATGAATCTCGCAATATTTCCCTTCTTCGTAGCATCAATAACAGTATCATCATCAATACGAAACATATAACTACCGCGCACACCGTCCCTCGCATACCTCCGTTCCCGATGATCAGCGACAGATTGCCTAATGACTTCACCAATGTATTCGATAACCATATCATTAGCATCGATCCGTTCTTTGGTAAAGAGACCCATTGAATGAATACTAGATTTAGCGAACTTGAGTTGCTTAGTTCGGCCTTTCATTTGGTTGAAGCGCATCACGTCGTCCACATCGCCTTTGGCGGTTTCACGATTGTATTGTTGCATGTTTGCGAGGATGCCGCGGTTTTTCATGCGGTTTTCGCGTGAGGTGACAGTTGGTGGGGATATTAGGGGAAGTGAAGGAGAAGAGGAAGAAGAGTTGGTGGTCATTGATTTTTTGGTGTTGTTGATCATGTTTCGTAGTTTTTGGTCTTCGGAGATCCTTTTGAAACCTTCGGTTCGTGCACAGCCTGTGGAATTTTGACCTGGAAGCTTGCTGGAAGCAATTTCTTGTTTACGTTTTTTGTAATAGCGATCTAATGACATTTATTTATTAATACACACCAAAAATTACAATAAGCATGCATGAAAATGAAACGAGTATATTTAAATAACGCAGTTCAATTATTCAAAGATAATAATAAGAATAATAAGCATAATAAGAATTATTATTATTCTTCTTATTATTTTCTTTTAATTATTACCATTATTATTATCATCGACAATAACAATAATAATAATATATCTTTTATTTATCAAAAATATCGAATACACATCTTATTCATTTATTTTTAATAGTTTATAAATAAATTTTGACTACTTCGGCTCTTTAAAGTTTTAATCCATACCGATGGGATCATAATTGATCGCGCCAATAGAGTCATTGATATACACGGCAGGATCTTGCTCAAATTCTTTGACAACTATTTCTAAGAATGTATAATCCTCTTCGTCAAAGATTTCGTCAGGAGATGAAGTTTCTTCAGCTTCTTCTTCATCGAATTCCGAGTCCTCTGCCGATTCGTAAGCATCTTTGTTCATTGGAACTACATCGGTAAATTCAACGTCGGCTTCGTTATCAGAAACGTAATTAATTGGAACATCATTGTCGTCGTCCTCATTATTTTCATTATCACTACTTTCTGAGTGAGCTTTATCATCATCTTGACGCTCTGAATCGATTTCGTCTCTATCCTCATGATCACTTTCTGAGTTACTTTTTTCGCTCTCATCAGTAATCATCGGCGTTGGTTCGTTATTTTCTTCTGATTTGATCGATTTCACCTCTTCTGCTTTGATGGCAGGAATTATTGATTTATTTTTCGGATGAATTAAAGATTTTTTTTTAATAATATTACTACTATTACCACCGGTATGTGTAATAACTAATGTCTTTGTTTCTGTTGTTTCTTGTTTTTGTGGTTGTTCCTTCTTCTCAATACTATTGTTAATGTTATCATTATTGACTTTGATCATAGGAATAACGATCTTCTTGGTAGACGTAGCAGCGACATCGTTCTTATGTTTTAATTCAGGTTCCTCTTCGTGTTCGCTCTCGCTGCTGGTGAAATCAATATCTTTCGTAAGCCGCCTTGCTGTAGGTGCAGCTTTTGACGATTGATTCGATAGACGTCTCTTTTTTCTCTTCGGCAGACGATCTACTTTATCAATGATATCATCAGTCAAAAGTTCATTTTTATCGACATCCATTAGCTCTTCATCAGCAGGGGAATGATTTTCTTGTTCTCGTTGAGATTCATGTTTATTGAACTCCTCTAGAAAATCATTAGAATCCGAGTCATCATCCTCGCTCAAATAATCACGTAATCTTTGTTGTTGATGACGTGGTTTTTCGACTTTAAACGGCGTATGTTTGGGTTTTTCGAGTGATTCTTGTTTAGGGGGAGATTTTTGATTTTCAGGAAATAGTTCATCGTCTGTATGTATCTCTCCTTCTTCAGAGCTCGATGACGCTTCTTGTTTATTGGAACAAGTGGCCAAATCTTCGCTCTTTTCTCCTTGTCCGTCTTCGTTCTCAGAATCTGTGAACTCGAAAGCTGGTCGTTTGTGTGGAGGAGATTTTCTACTGTTAATCTTTTTGTTAGACCGGTTGTTGTCGTATTTAGAGCTTGGGTGTGGTCTTTTATTGTTATTCATGCCACCGATGGTAGTAGTAATCGAAGACTGGTTTTGATCTTTATTATAACCGGACCTTCGATCTCGGAAATCACTATCACCCATTCGAAACTTCAAATCATAATCCCGCAATCCATTCCCATTCAGCTTTGTTCCATGCAACATTGAATATTTTGATTCGAAAGGCCCGAGTTCAGAAAATTCTCTAGCTCTCATTTCTGGCTGCTGCTTTTTCTCCTCGTTCTTGGATTTTAATTTCGCCAATCGCTGTTGTTTTCGCTCTTGGATCTTTGGTGTGAGATAATCGAAAATGAATTTTCCGACCACCTTATTCTTTAAATCCTTTTGAAAAACTTCGGATAATTCGCTAATGAGTATTTTTGTGGACTGCTGCAAAATCTGAGACACGTCTGGCGGTTGATGCGGAGGACGATCTTTAGCGCGTTTATTATTAGAAGGTTCCTTATGTTCTCTTGTTCTACTACTGCGACTTCCATTTCGACTAAAACTAGGCTCTGACGGATTTCGACTTCGATTAACAGGAGGCGGCGGAGGCGGGTGTTTATAGTTGTTGTCACGAGACCAATCATCATTCACCCGTGGACGTGCAGAGTAATCAAGGTCTCTTCTATAGCGATCTCTAATGTCATTTCCGTATATATGTAAATCATCTTCCCGTGATCTAGGACGCGAAGTTGTCGGTTGATGTCGATATCGATCATGTCTTCTATCATCATCATAGTATGGATCAATTTCGCCATCCTCTTTCTCATCATCAGGATACGAGTAAGACGCTTTATAATCGTTAGCTACCGGTCTTGTTAATGGGTATCTTTTATCGGTTTGTGGCAGAGGTGGTGGCAGGGGTTCGAATGTATTAGATGTAGTTGGCAAGGGTGGTTTTTGTTTCCTAGAATAGTTATTTGATCGTGATGAATACATGTCTTGTGTTGATGATCTGCTATTATTGCTGTTTGGTTGTGCTGGAATATTGTAATGGTAAAATGAATTTGGTTCATGCTTGGTATAAGGCTTCGTGTTAATAGGAGATGAAGTCGAAGTATGGAATGGTCGCTCAGATGGTCCTTTCTGCGGATAGAATCTGTTTGGTGTCATCGGCAGGCTATTAGGGTATAAAACAGGGGGTGGTCCGTTCATTCTTTGGATGGGAGGCACAGTAGAAGAAGGTATTATGTATGGATAAGATGGAGGTGGCAACTGTGATATTGATGGAGGTGTTGGAGCATCGCCAATCTCCATGTCATCGTCATTGTTATGTGATGATGGTGTGATTTCTCTTTGTTTCTGCTGTGATAATAACGATGATGTAGTGTTGGTAGTGTTGTTTTGATGTGAAGATGAAGTGTTACTTTGTTGTATCGTAGTTAATTTTTGTTTGAGCAGTAATGCATCTACTGATTGTCTTAATTTGGACCCTAAATAGCAGTAAATTTAATGTGTGTTAATGTTTGAAAAATAAATTTGGACTAAAAGGACTAGTTGGTAGATACATACCATCTGGGTCAAATTCAACCACCACATTATTACTACCTATGCGCCGTCCATTTCCTTTTTCGACAGCCCTTCGTGCAGCAGTTCTCGGATTTTCTCCTACGTATGTAATCCTCGCCAAACCTATAAACCCGCCGGTAATCGGATGATTCTCTAATCGTATATCCAGATCTCGACCATATTCTAGGAACATGGCCTTGATCGTGCTTTCTTTCATCACCGGTAGATTAGAGAGGAGGACTGAAGTGGGTGGTGGAGGACCGCGTGAATTTTTATCATACTATTATAGAACGAGTAGAAAAAGAAGTTTCTTGTGAGAAATCTTTATTATCATAATCGTCATTATTGTCGTGACTAATTATAACTAACTAATAGCATATGGTTTTTGTTTACAATAGTTACCAGAAATTCCGTTAATTCCAGTCCCTGCTTTAATTCTTGCCTTAGTCGAGGCTTTCTTTGTGTGGTAGTCAGTCTTGGGTCCGTCAATATAATTGGCGATTCCTGAATGAATTCATTTATTAATTTATTCTCATATGGTTGTAATAAGAAAACAGTATAGACTTACATGAGGCCCCACTTGACCGTTTAAACGGTACACTTTCCTGTTCCCATATTTTCCACTATGATCCACATGTAAGCCAGGGTGAAATATAACCTTAAAATTAACTCCACGTGGCGGTTCCGTATCAGTTTGATACGGTGGTCGTACCGAGGTGTTTGTAGACTGTCGGGATGCTTGCTGTGGTGGTTGTTGCCCATGTGCATTCCTTTTTGTTGAAGTTGAATTCACTGTGTTTGTTGTGGTTGCTGTCGGTGATGGTGTACTAGTAGAATTGGTAGTATTGTTACTAGTACTAATGGTAGGTAACGTTGATGTGGATATATCTACAGAATCGGGGAAATACTCGGATGATGCTGTTGACAAAGATGTTATCAGCGTTGTTGTTGTATTATTGGTGCTATTGCTATTGCTATTTTCATTGATATTTCCATTGATAGTGTTATTGTTTTCGGCAGAAGATAGATTGTTTTCGGTTCTACTGATGTCTTCACTAGTTATCGACTGATCAGCAGAAATTGACGCAGACATTTTTGATATTTTGGTACGCGTAACGAGATGATATGCTTGGGTGAATTATCAAGAAGTGGTAATGGTTAATGTGTTTTTTTTACAGTGAAATGTGTCGATTGATGAGTTATTGTTTTTGGAGATGTATCTTGACCGCTTCTTCTGTAAAGAATAATGGGTGAACAAGGAAGAAAATAGTAGATGGTTAGAAGAAATTTTAGACGTAATTTTCGAAATAAATTCTGAAGAAAGTAACCAAAACGCGTATCGATAGATGAAGAAAAGGATAAGGTATAGATATTTGCGATCTGAAGAAACCCTTTTAGGCAATTGAAGGTAAGAGACCGAGAACATTACACTTCACTAATCTACTGTGAAAAGAATCGAACTAAAATATTTCTCGAGGAGGTTCAATGGTTCACAGAAACAAAGTAGAAAATGAATCTCTAGACTAAAAAAACCCAAGACACGGTAATTATTTCAGGTAGATCCTCTACCACTTCAACAGCCAGCACTAAAGATGGAAGAGAACAAAAAATCCAACCACAGAAATCGGTGACAGAAAAAAGAAAGTGACGCTCAAAGGCTCACATAAAAAGGAAAAAAAAATTGAAGAAAATCATGCAGTCGAGGCAAAACCAAAAACCAAAAAAATAACGATTCATAACTATCAATAATAAATGAAATCAGAAAGCCGACGACAGAGTCGTGTTCATTCTACGTACTTTAGAAGTTTGAGAAGACAGATATAAATGTGTATGTAAGACAAGGTTTCTTTGAGTTAATAACTAGAAATAAAGCAATAGAATTGATTATAGTTAATATTTTTCCGTTTTGCAAGCTGAAAATTCTGAGCGCGGCAAAACCGTCAAAGGTGTATATATTTTATTAATAATAATAAATAAAATAATAAATACCAGTTAGGTAGTTAGAGTTTATGACATGTATGTTACGTTATGTGGGGTTAGATTGACAACCCTCGGAGAAATTTTCATCACCACATGACTATTTAATTATATTGTGGCCAATCAAATATGCGTATTTAATCAATTGCAATTGGAAAAAATTAATTGCAACTACAAAAAATCACAAGAAATTGAAATGTTGAACAGTAAAGAAATTAGGTTCATTTATACCAACTACAGCATAGCTCATCCAGATAATAATAATAGTATTAATGAATGGATGTTTGTCTAGATATTTAAATCGAATCCAGTTTGGCTTTCTCTGATGGAAATCCATTAAACTCTATTTATCATTTCTTTTTTCATTGCATCCCGTCTTTATTAAATATTTAGATCCGCTCGAGCCAAGCACGATCAATTAAATTCTAGCCAATCAAATTTGTCACCAATAGTGATAGATTCGGTAATCCCGATTTTCAACAAATTCTATTTTGCATATTAGATTATAATAACCAGCTTATGTAGCTTTCGAGTTGAGTTCGCGAGCCAGATAGCTTACGGCTCGGTGTTTACAGCGTTATGAGTCTTTCTTTTATCGGATAATTTGGCAAATAAGAGACTATTCACATATTAGAAACTCTAATTTTGTGTATCATCATAATCTATATAATACGTATTTCATTTTTTTTAATATAATGATAACTCGGATCCAATAAAGTCTCATTTGGCCGATATGTATATAAATTCAGAGAAAATAGATATACAGTAGAATAATAAAATTTACTTACTCTTAATAAAAAAAAGTATTATTCTTTATATATTACTTAATTTAAATTTCAAAGTAAATTAAACAAATTTTGATGAAAACAAAAAGATGTGATTTTTATTACCAAGAATTATTATTGAATTTTGGTAACTTGATTATAATATTTTTCTTATATAGTGAACTTTTATTATGTTTTTACAAGTAAACTTGTAAATTAAAAAGTTCAAATTTTTATATAATCAAAACTGAATTAATAATTATATTTTAAATTTTTACTATAATTAATAATTTTTAATTTTAATAATTTTTAATTTTAAGAATTTACAATTATAAAATATAATTCGTTTTTTAATCAAATCTAATTTAGAATAATCAATCAAATATTTATAAAAAAACATAATTATAAAAAGATATATAGTAACTAACAAAATTATAGAATTATATATGTAATTTTATTAAATAAACATAGTAAAAATTGAAAGTTTTGTCTTATATAAAAAATTTTCAATTTTATTAATTTTAATATATTTATATTTTAAATGTAAAAAATTTTTACAACAACTTTGCAATTAGAATAACTTTGTCAAATTAAATTTAAAAAATTCAGAAAAATATATATTAAGATTTTTATTTTAACAAAAAAAATAAAAAATATTTATTAATAAAATTAAAAACTTTTATATAAAACAAAAATTTCAATTTACTAATATATCTATAATGAATTATCAAAAATTCAAAAAAAATAATAAAATTAAAATTATTTTTCTATAATAAAATTTTTGTTTTTATTAAAAAATATTTTTGTTTTTATATTAAAATAAAGACAAAAATCTGTATTTTAATATATGTTTTTTAAATTTAATTTTAAAAATATTTCAAATTATAAAGATAATTATACAAATTTTTTATAATTAAAAATTCAAATTATTAAATTTTAATTATAAAAAATTTATATAACTATTTTTATAATATAAAATATTTCTGAAATTAATTTAAAAAATCTATAAAAAATTTATATTAAAATATAGATTCTTAATATAAAAACAAAAAATATTTATTAATAAAAATAAAAATTTTATTATAAAAAATAATTTTAATTTTATTATACTTTTTTTTGGATTTTTGATAATTTATTATAAATTTTATTAATAAAAAAAATCATATAATTTTGTTAATTATAAAATATTTATCAATAAATTTTTGATTATTTAGATACTTTTGATAATATATTTAATTGTTTTAAAAAAATAAATAAAAATAAAATAATTTTATATTTATAAAATAATACTTAATTATTTATAATTGATTATAATTATATTTTTTATAATTATATCTATTTATAATTATATTTTTTATAATAATTATTAATATATATTTTTATATATTTTTTTAAAAATATTATATAAAATCAAAATCAAAAAAGCTTTATTATTATTATAATTTTTTTATAATTTTATAAAATTTTTTGATATATAAAAATATTTAAAAAAATTATTAAATTTTATATTATTATTGTTTTTTATATATTTTTATAAATTTCAGATATATAATATTATTATAATATAGATTTTTATTAACTATTTTGCAAGATAATTTATACTTAATTATTATTGAATTATAAATATTTTATATTTTATTAAAAGAATTTAATCATATAGAATAAGCAAGTAAATAAGTAAACAAACAAATAAATAAGTAAATAAATAAATAAATGAGTAAATAAATATTGAATTAATAAAATTTAAATTAGCTAGCAAATATAAATTTGTGTATCAGTTAAATTTTTTATAGTTTGGATATGTATAAAAGTAACATATATTATAATTATTAGAATTAAATTATAACAAGTTTTTGATAGTAATAGTTTTAATTATTATTTTATAATTAGTTATTTTTCACTTTTAATCATTCAAAAAAAGTTTAATTTATATATTATAGAATAAATAGTCAAGTACAGCTCTTCTTTATACCTCTTTAATAAAATATATTATATAATTGCTTTAGCATATTTGCTATAAATATTATATAGTTTTTGAATAAAGTATTAATTATTTAAATATATTTGTTATAAATATTATATTATTTAATTATTTAATTTCTAGACTTTTTAAATATATTTGTAATAAAGTCTATTAAAGTTATTATTATTAATTTTGTTTTAATTGTGAATTTATATTTAGATAAAATAATTATTATTATAATTCATAAATCTGTCTTTGAGTCATATTTGTTATAATACAAATATTATAATTTTTATATTTTTAACTTTGAGATTTGAGAACACTTTCTAATTGTTCAGATTATTATATTAAAGAATACAAATTATTATCAATCTTTAATGATTTTGTTACTAGTATTTTAGTATTTAATATATATTTAGTTTAATAATTATAAAATATTATTAATACTTTGAATTATTATTAAGATATTATAATTTTCTTTGAATATTTCTTTAAATATTATAAATATCTTTGAGTATTTTAAAAGTTAACTAAAATAATAATAGTATAATTTAATTAATCAAAAAAAAATAATATAATAATTAAATATTTTATGACTAAAATATTAAAGATAAATAATAAATATTTATTTTGTTAGATAACTAAAATAAATTTAAATCTTTTTTTAATAAAGATAAATATAATTATAGTTAAACTTCTCTATAGTCACACCTTTTTATAGTTATTCTATTTTGCTTTTCTCTCTATAATCACACTCTCTTTATAGTCATCAAATTTTGCTTTCCTGAGAGTAATGGCTATAGAAGAGTTTGATTATATAATTTTAATAATAATTTATAGATATAGTATAACTTATTTATAATAATAATATATTATATATTTAAATTTTATAAGTTTTTTAACTAGAAAATTAATATTTGAATCAATATTCAAATTGATATTTGAACAATAAGAATAAAGATATTAGTCAGGTGATTTCTAGTTAATAGGAAGCTTATCCTCTTTCTTTCACCTGATTTTTTTTGATTGACTAAAAATTTTTTAATTATCTGATTTTGATTTACATCTGATTATTGTTCAGATTCCCTTTTCCCCTAAAAAATCACCTGATTAATGTCTCTATCCTAACTCATTAAATAAAATATAACAATATAATTGTCCAATAAAAATATGAAGAAATATAGAAAATGTCAATTTATAACAATATTAAGAATAAATTATAATTAAAATCCAGATAATTCAATAATTAATTTTCTTATTATCTACAGTGCAGGTCACTTAGTTACCACAATTGGCCAAATCTTTAAGACCTATTAACTCAACAATCTGAACTTTTCC
>CAJVPL010001782.1:0-11862 GCA_910591945.1 Ambispora gerdemannii
AAAAGGACTTGTTCATATCTAATTCTAACAACTATGATACATGTTGCTTTTATACAAATCCAAGATATAATTTCTAGACTATATGAATTCATTTTTGCAATATCACTTAAATTCTATTGGTCCAATATTCGTTCGCTCATTCGCTTGTTCGCTCGTTCGCTTGTTCGCTCGCTTGTTCGCTTGTTCGCTTGCTTGTTCGCTTGTTCGCTCGCTTGTTCGCTTGCTTGTTCGTTCGCTTCACGTGATATGATCTTTATCCAATAAAATATGAGATATTTATAATCCAATAATATTAAATATTATAACGAAAGGTCATTATACAACAATATTATTTACATAATAAAAAATATAACACCAAAAAATAAATAATAAAACCAATAAAAAAGAAAAATAAATAAAATCCATAAGATTTGTCTAATCTATTTTCTATTACTCAAAATATAATATTATTTTGACTAATGAAGACAATATTTAATTAGACTTTTTAGCTCTATTTCATGCACCCACAGACCAACCATCTATTTTTGAGGTAACAATAATCCCAATTGTAGTTCGAGAGTATTATGATAATACCCCTATAAGATGTCTAATTTTTACATTGAACTACAATTGGGATTTCTATAATTTCTGCTACTATATCAACATTACCATCTCCTCGTCTACATCTTAAATTAGAAAAAAATATATTAATAAATATTTGTGTCATCGTTATCAAGATAAAAATAAGAACGTTCATATTTTTAAAATTCATTTTTATTAAAAATATGGCCACAATGTGCTTTCAATTATTTTATTCATATATTCTATTCACCACAAGAACCCAGTTTTTCGCCTTATGTACACTTAAGATTTCTATATTGAGACCCTTTTCAGAGAAGAACGTTCATGGTATTGGGTGTAACCATGGCACACGTCGTACTTTCAATTCTCCTAGTGGCAGCGTAACTTCAGATATATAATAACTCAACAAATATTATACTTACGGTACACGGTGACAACTTATTCCTAGGTCACTAAATTTTTCATGAATTTTTAGCTCAAAGTCCTGTCCACGTTGATAAGTAGAATAATAGCCGTCAGATTTAATGATTTAATTATTATTTATTACCTTTTATATCATTATGTCTCATTTTTCTCATGTAATTGTTAATTTTACACATGGTTTTTAATAATAGCGATAGGGGTTATAATACAGAAGATCAAGAAACCCCTACCATTGAATCATATGATTTAAATGATTGGTTATTTATAAATTATAGTTTAATTTATAACGATAATATCTAACGCTAACATCAATAAATATATTTATCGATATAGTAAAAAGATTTTGCTCCTGAAAACGGTAGGGATGTCTCTCAGGTAAGGTTTTTGACTGAAGATTCATTCGTTCAAATTACAATTATCATCCACATAAAAAAATAGTCATACCTCTGGTGCAGGATGGATGTTCTAATTAGCTGCTATATAGTAACTAGCACAACACGAGCCGTGCTCGAATCTTGTTGGAACACTGAATTAGTGTAAAACTAACGAATAAACGAAATAGAGGTGTTTCGAAATACCGTTATTTAAAAAGCTCAAATTGAATTGTCGTGCAAATTGTATTGTCAAATCGTATTGTCCTTGAGGATGATATTGTCATACAAAAATTCCTCGAGTATTTTTGTATTCATACTCAATTAGCATTTAAATTCCGTCGCTATTGTCATATAATAACTGCATTATGTATTATCATCTTTGCCATGTTTGTCCTATAAGTCATTCAGAAAACGCCGCGTGGTTCTAAATAAATACGATGAAGAAATGCGTACATAACCCAACTAAATGGGATGTGACCGTCCGTCCTTGTAAATGTCTTTAACAACGTACAAATATGAAGAAATCCTTTTAGGTGAGTAATATATTAACATAATCTATTATTCATTTTTGATAGATATAACTGTGCATATTATCGAACGAATTTGGCCGACAATCCAAAAACGTGCTTTTCGAGCTTTCATTCGGCAAATTCTTCAAAAGTCTAAATTTACTTTTTTCACACTCGAATACGCACTTCAGTATATTCGTCGCATTGAAGAAAGAGTTCAATCTACTTGCAACGAAAACGATCCAATAATGTATGTTTCTAGCAGCTTTAATAATTGCAAGAAAATATCATGAAGATTTGGTCTTTTCTAATAGAGATTGGTCGAAAATTACTGGGTTAACTTTAGAAAAAATCAATCAAAACGAGATTGTTTTTCTAAAATTGTTGGATTTTAATTGTTTTATTTGTAAGGAAAGTTTCAAGAAATTTCATTTGATCTTGATTCAATCTCTCATTTGATTAAAATACATCATAATCGTGACCTATTAAAAAAAAGCCGAAAACTCACAGAATTGGTTACAGTCTTCGAACATTATAATAAAATGCTATCGGTGGTAAATATTTTACAATACAATTTTTTTTTCTTAATACAATTAGCTTTATAGATTAAATTTATTATAAATCGATATTTTTCTGTGCAAACCAAACCAAACCAAACCATAATAGCGATAGTTATTTAGTTATTCAATTATGCGTAACTTTTTAATTTTTAAAAAAAAATAAATGAAACCACTTACAGCAGCAATACAAGGTACAGTGTGTAATTGCAAGTTAGAATGCAAAAATTATAGGTTCTCTTGTAAAAGGTCAGGTGTAGGTTGTGGCTCAAGATGTCATCCTAATAACGTTATTCCATGATAACTAATAAGGCTGTCACTGCACTTTAAAGCAGTCAGAATCTAATATTGAAAAAGTTAATTAGATTGAAAAACAAAAAAGCAATATTAAAAGGTGTTCATTTTACCTCGTTTATAAACTCGGATGTAATTTTGCTTTGAATTGTGTAATGATTTCAACACAACTTCCCTTTTTCCATCTCGTTTAAATTTATTCTCTACATGATCCCAACTCTCCCCATTCTCTCTTATTGGTCCGTCCAACAGGTTGCCTCTTTTTACAAGTTATTCAACATTGATAAATCTTTCAAAAGGGTTCCATTCAAATCTTTCATCTCTAATGTTATTGCATTCATTTATTAGACTGTCGATATCTTAATTTCCACTAGACCATTCAACATAAATTCGTTTGTGATATAGAAAACATCCATGATATTCCATATTTTTTGACAATCGGTACATTTACTACAATCATGAGTATTGTGAACTGAACACTCATCGCAGTATTCGTAGTTTTGACAGTCGTAACAGTTATTACTACAATTATGAATATTGTGAACTGAACACGCTTTGCAGTAGTTGAAGTCTCAACAACAGCATTTACTACAATTATGAGTTTTAGATGATGCCATCTTTGAGTTTATTAGTGATTATGGCAGTGTTTTATTTAAAAAACGATGATTTATTTATCGTTATATGTGTGAAAGTCGTCGTTTCCGTTTGTAAACCGATTTATGAGAATAAAAATATGAATTACGTAAATAAGATTCATCATGAATACGTAATTAATTTATACATGTACTGTCGCCATCAATTAAATAAGTACGTAATACATGTACATGTATTACTTTATATATAAAATAGAAATAAAGTTAATTTACTTCTCGAATATCAGCAACTTCATCAGTTCGATAGGCGTCGCCAATATAATAAATTTTACCATCTTTAAATGTTGAAGAATAAGCGTTTCTTTGATCTGGAACTGTTGTCCAATTTTTAGAAAGGTCCAAGGAAAATGCAGTAGTAACATATGGCAAGTCGTAACTATCAAAGATGATAATCTTCTTGTTAATTAATATTCCTGGCTCTGCACCAGACATTTTACTTGATATTGAAATAACGAACATCAAGTATAAACATTGATAACATTTTTAATTGTTTTCTATGTTATGAATTATAAAAAAAGATTACCTGTAAAAATCATTGATAGATTAACAAACTAGTACATGTACGTATATATCTATCAGTTGCTGCATGGATTTTGATTGTTGGTTCCAATGTAATCGTTAGTGGAATTTTTTGAAGAATTAACCCACTTTCAGTTACATTTTACTATAATTGTATTTCATTATATTATATTACTATTGAAAAATGCAATCAACAATTTTATGAACTTATTGTATACATTTGATCTTATTTTCTCGCCAGCAATATGTTATAGATTATTTATGAAAATTCTTTGATGATAACGACACGACATTGTAAGTAAATAAAAAAGTAGTATTCATAGACCATGTGGAGGACATTTTTGATAAAATTTATTATACTTAAAAAATAATTATACCTAATATAATTTAAACAATAAACTCTTTAATGTCTTCTGAGTTTATCAGCCCAGGTATATTTCTTTTCGTATCCAGAAAGGCTGCATTATACGGCTTTTCTTCCGTATGAGTCCTAATGTGGCGATTTAGATGTTCTGGATGCAAAAATTTTTATTGTACGTTATACGTCTATATGGTCGCCTTTCGTGTTCAAAAGCAAAGAGTGCCATTTGAATTGTGTGAGAAGTGATAACGTTTCAACTAAAAATAAATATCAAATTGTTAGAAATTTTAGCGATATTTAAAATTTTTATGATAAAAATTATTTATCTCTTATTACGTATGGTTTAGTTGCTATCAGTTATAATCAACTTATATCGTGATATAAGTGAATAAAAAATACTATACTTGAAAAATTAAGAAAAACGAAATCTCTTATACTACATGTACATGTACTTTGTGATTAGTTGAATTATTGCTAAGTAATTGTAAATTAAGCTATGCATAGGATTATATCGAAAGACATATTTTTCTTACCAAATTGTGCTTCAATCGCTATTCTAGTATAATAAAGAAATATATATTATTGCAATACTCACATTATACGCTGGAAAATTCTCGTGATAAATTATGCGTAGCTAAGATTTGCAATTTAACATTGAGTCGGGGCTTTTATTCTCTTTTCAGAGAATCAAAATATTAATTGAAATTCAATATTTTGCGGGTTCTCCATTATTTTGGATGCATTCTGAGCATGCTTTCAATTAATTTGATGTATTTTCAGGTAGGATATTTCTCTTTAATGCAGCAAACAAGTTTTAGCTTTTGAGGAAATTTTTTCGTGCATCTTTAAAGTTCATCCTGCAAATATTCAATGGGGTTGAGATCAGGGAACTATCAAGAAAAACTTTCACTTTATTATGTGAAATTTGCAGTATTGACATGTGGACATAACTAGTACCCTAGCCATGGCAAAACAAAGTGATTGTCACGTGATCTGAAAATAAGTCCATTAAAATATCCGATTAATATTGGATATCAAGTATTAGGGTTAGGGTTAAAGCTGTGATCAAGGTTATATATAAATTGTCTTCCCGACATTTTTTGAGTGTGCTAAGCTAGATTTAGAACATGACGTGACAGTCATTTTGTTTTACCATGGCTAGGGTACTACGACATAACTATATCAATCATTTTTTACCTGGATACCTCGTACGAATACGTAATGCATACCGATACATATTCAAATGGAAATTATCAAAAATACAAAGATACTGAATTTATCTTTAATTTGTCATTTGCCGTATTCTTTCGGAATAAGCACCAAAAATGAGGTGGAAAATCCAAGGTGGGATTCCTAGATGCGAAGCATCATTTTCCGAATAAGAAACCTCGTTATGAAAATAAATAATTTTTTAACTGTAACGATAAAATGGCTCTAACTTTGATTCATACCAATTCTTTGACTTTGGTGGATATGTATTATCTGATGAAATTTGAATCCTTGTCGTTTAATATCGATATTAAAACATCCAATAACAAAAAAATTTGATATACTTTCTGTTTCAGAGATTAATTGTTGGAGAAAAATTGTTATATCTGTTTATTTTGTCTCGTTCGCAAAAATTTACGCTTTCATTATTCTTACATAACAGCAAATGTACTCCCAAAATAAATAAAAAAATAAAAAAACTCTTAAAATAAATAAAAAACTATAAATTTAAGAAGTTGGTATACTTTGAGGGAATGCAAACAAATTGTTTTTATCATATTTTGCTTTGGTAGTCACTAATTTCTGATAATTAGCACCATAATATGCGTTCTGCCAATTATTCAAATCACGATCAATATAATTCTGATAACTATAAGGAGAAGTGTATTGACTTTGGAAGCTGGCGCCAAAAGAGTTTATATTATTGACACAGTTTGTTGTTTGGCTTGCATCCTGCCAATCCGTCACCAATTGAATTCCGTATAATGGATCACGATGAACAAATGCCATTGCATCTGAGGCAACTCTGTTGATAGCTCCTCCGTAAATATCCAAAATCGCGTAGGTAGGGCATGAAGGTGATGCTAGATAGTTATTGAATGCGTCAATGCCGGCAGCAGAGAGACCAGGTGAATTGACATAGAAAGATTTTGCTTTGAAGGTGTATGGAAGAACCGTTGGATTCTGGACGAATGATACTGATTGACCAGAGAAGAATACAACCGAGTCGAAGAAGGTATGTTGTTGTACTTTTACTGTGTTGTATCCGGATACTGCTAAAATGCTACTTAAAGCATCCGAGAGACCGGATTCTTGACCGAAATAGACACCTTGAATTAATAATCCACTATTATCCCATACTAAACTGAATGTTACATTATCAGTTCCTTGAGTTGCATATTGTTCAATAACTGGGATTAAAGTTTTTGCTACGCTTACTGGCCATTTATACTGGAATGAAGTGACTTGTGTTTGAACAGGTGTAATTGTAAATTGGAATGATGTCACAACTCCATAACTTCCGCCACCAGCACCACGTAAAGCAAAGAACAAATCAGGGTTTTGGGTTGAAGACGCGGTAATTAAATCTCCATTAGCATTTACAATGTCAATTGAGAGAATGTTATCTACGGCTAAACCGAATTTACGAGAGTATAATCCATAACCACCACCCAACGCAAATCCACCGATACCAACACCTGGACACGAGCCACCAGGAATCAAGTAACCGGCTTGACTAAGTGCATAGTAAATTGGACCAAGTTTATTTCCGGCACCAATTATTGCTGTTTTTGCTGCACCGTCAATCGTTATTTGATTCAGACCACCCAAATCGATTACGAGAGCTCCATCTTTTCCACCAAGTGAGTAACCCTCATACGAGTGACCTTTTATTGATGAATGAAAAAAACGAGATGAATAATTAATCAATCAATTAATTAAATAATTTAATTGACATATACCTCCGGATCTTGGTGCAACATTTAAATTCGAAGTGGCTGCGCATTTAACTGCTTTTTGCACGTCTGCAATGTTCGATGCATACACAAGAGCAGCTGGCGCTATGTATTATTTAACATACAAAAAAGTATATCGATATGATTAATTGACAGTTAATAGTTTATTTTCAAATATTTTTCTTGATATATACGTACAATACGTAACACGATTATTTTCATCAACTATATCGGCTGTATATTCAGCATCTCCTGGGAAAACGGCTTTTCCAGTGGTACCCGTCAAACATGTTTTGAGATCAGTATTAGTAGGTGTTGGACTTGCTGAAGTAGTAGTAGTTGTGGTGGTGGATCCTTGACAGGCATTGTCTGCACTAGCAGATGGATTGCATCCAGTTCCGCAGTACGCGTCACTAGCACCGCACCATCCAAACTAAAAAAAATAAGATTATCGGTCAAAATGCATCCAGCATACATATTGATCTAATGCAAAAAATTACCTGAGAACAACATGGATAGCTATCACTACAAGTTACACCAGAATTAGAACAAATCTGAGTTCCTCTTTTTTCTAACGGACCTCTACGATGGGCTAAACGCGCTTCCAAATACGAGGCATTAACGTTATTATGCGACATTAGTAGTTCTCCGTATATTACCAAGAAAACGAGCAATAATTTACTCGTAAAGATTCGAGTATTCATCGTTTTTTTTCTATTATCGTTATAATCAACCAAGTTGTTACTTTGCTTTTCTTTATTAGATTCTTAAGAACCTTGAATTGATCTGTAACAATAAAGATGGAAAACGATGTTCAATCATATTTATATCGATTATTAACGTTAAACTGTTTTCAAGTGGCTTTTATCAAGAGCATGTACAAGGCTAAGCTACGTATTACCAAATTTGGATGCTCCAGGTAATGAAATACATGTGTATTGTTTGTGGGTTAAAAATTATCCTTATTGTTTCTAAAGGCAATAATGTCATCATGTCCAATTACTCCTTTATCTAAAAATACGTAGTCTGAATTTCCCTATGCAGGAAATAGGAGGAATACATGTACATGTACCAAATTTCTTCAGAGAGCTTCTTAAGATTGACAGTGCATAACGCTAACGCTAATTGTATGTAGAGAGAATTACAGTCAACTTCTGTTTACGTATAACGGACTGGCGGTTTTAGCAATAAAAGTTCGTTATATCAAATTTATTATAGCGAACAGTTCATTATACCCGTGTTCGTTATATCCAGTTAACTGTATATGTAATGCATTTAATTGCTATAATGCATTTAATTGCTATAATTGTAATACATGTAGTATCAAAATACAAGAGATAGTTCAAAGTTATATTATCGAGTTATCTATCGTTATGTTTCTTTTTAACGTTAATATAATTTTTTCTCTTATTACATTAAAAAAGCTAAAGCTCAGTCCAACATGTCCGGCGATGTATATCGATATCAGAAACCTACATTTCTCTTTCTAGACTTGTATCGGTATCCCAAGCAGACATTGAAAACAACTCTTAAATCAAGAATAGAAAGTACCCACATGAATATAAGTCATCATCACTATGTATGTATCGATCTAATAAATGAAATGCAGGAACTTGTAAATATTTTTGGGAATCGGTTAAGCGTAGTCCATCCGATAATCTGTCCGAAAAACAAACCAATGAGGATGCGTAAATTTTTAATCAACCCGGCAAAACAAATTTGAAGCAAAGACAAAATACTGAAAACAGGTACTTAAATCTTTCTTGGAGCACTAATTAAAATGTCGGGAAGGCAATTTTAAATATAACCTTGATCTCCTTCCAACCCCAACCCTAACCCTAACGTTGAAATTACCTTTCAATATTTTTAAGATATATCACGTGATGGACTACGCTTTAACCGTTCTCTAAATTTGGTTATGAATAACACGTCATTTTTTTCTAATGCTGGCAATTCCAATTCTTCTAAATACTTGTCAAACTCATGCTTTTGAGCTAGAATTTCGTTTTCGCATTAAAGATCCAAAATTTGACAAGTTTCAAATGAATTTTCATTGCTTACTCAGTACGAAATTAATCAATTTCCTCTCGTTGAGTTGTATCCTCAATAAAGTCCAAATTTTTAAATCGAATATCAAAAAAGTCATAAGGAATCGACCCAATGAAACATGTGTTATACGATTACGATTTTGGGATGAAATAATTACGTACATGTATTAGCCACGGCAAAAAACAGTGTCGGATCATGTGATCTAGAATAGGCCCATTAAAATATTCGATTAATATTAGATATCAAGGTTAGAGCTGAGATTAATTTAAGGTTATATAAAATTTGTCTTCCCGACATTTTTTGATAGTGCGCCAAGCTAGATTTTGATATCTGTTTTTTGTATTTTCCGCATTTTTTGTCTTTTCTCATTTTCTTGTGCCGGATTTGTTTTGTCGGGTTGATCAAAAATTGCTACATTCCTATTGGTTGCGCAGAATTTTTGTGCATTCTTATTGGTTCATCATCACATGACCAGACACATTTTTTCCCATGGCTACGGTGTCTTCGAAGATACCTATCATGTGACTTCGTTCATGGGAATCACGTTGAGTGTGCGAAATTCTACGTTATTATTTACGAACAAATATATGAGTCTAACCGTAATGATTCAACCAATCACATAATTTTATATAAGTATTCTGAATCCGGGGTTTAACGAGCAATATTCTTACCCGGGTGATCCAGGCACATTTTTTTGAACAGGTCCAATCATTAAGACCACAATTCTCATTATTGCAGTGAGTGCAAAAAATGAGTATCGTGATGGATGTTTTCTATCATAAAGTTAATTTGTCTAGCGAAAGTGAAAAATCGACAGTCTAATAAAAGAATGATTCATTTTTTTAATATCTTGCAAAAAGGAGGCTTTGGGACAATTTATAAAGCATTCTTGAATAACACCATTATTTGGTATCGTAGGTGTACACCATTATAGATGTCTAATACGACATCTCTATTATAACTTTGTTCATCATCATAAGTTACAATCTTATACATGACCATCCCCAAAATATATATATCCATTTAATACCTCTGGACTGATATAAGTAAATTTTTATATCTGCTGGACTGGTAAGCCCAAAATCGACAATGAAAACATAATATATTTGCAGGATGAAAGTCACAATACACAAATTTCTCTGCGAATTTATACTCAGCCAATTGAGAATATCAATTAAATATCTTAATTTTTCTTCTAAAGTCAATTATTCGTGTTAGAATTAATATAAAGTATTTGTGAAGAAAAGCTGCAACGCATTTTAGAGCAGCTTGAATCTATTTTGGAGAACTTAATCGTATTAGAAAACAAAAAAGCAACTAGATTTACAATTTAGAAAATTTAGAAATTACCTCATTTATAAACTGATATTATTTGCTTTGAATCTCAACTAATACCCTAGGCACGGAAAAAAAGTGATTCCGATCCCGATGCCGGTCATCCGATATGCCCTCTAAAATTATGCACCAACCAAATCGCAGATCAATGTGCAACGCAGAAATCAAAATTAAACATATTTTTGAAAAATACGTATCTTTTGTGCTTTAATAAAAAATGTTTGCGAAATTTTACTATATACTATACAATAATCTTAAATAACCCTAACCTTAATCGAAACTATATTTAATATTATGCATTATAATAAGGGGATCGGAATCATATGACAGTCACTTTTTTCGCCGTGGCTAGGGTATTAAATATCAACACAGTTTCGTATTCTTTACGTCGTTTAAATTTATTTTTTATGAATTCAATTTTTCTTTTAATATGCCGTCCAACCAGGTTGCTTATTAAATTGTTTCAAAACCTCCTTTTGCAAGACATTCAACATAGAGAAAGGGAATTATTTGAAATATTTTCTAATGTTCGCGTGAACTTTCGATACCTTTATTTATGCTAGACCATTCAGCTTTGTGATATTTAAAACATTCATAGCAGTATTTATTTTGCTTGACAACGAGTACAATCATGAGTACGTAAAATAAACATTCGAACATTTATCGTTATTGTTAGACTAACTAATAATATCGTATTTGTATGGTGCAAGAACTCTTAAATCGACAATATGTTTCATGTTAAAAATTCTATCAACTTCTTAACTAAGAAATAAATCCAAAATTTAACCAGTAATATTATAGATAAGGACTTTCTTGATAATATTACCAGTCAAATTCTGGATTTACTTCTTAGCTAAGAATTTTTAACATGAAAAATATTGTCGATTTAAGAGTTTCTGCACCATAGCTGGCTTCTAATTACAAGTGTAAATAAATTATGAAATAATTTTAACACAACTTTGTATATCCCATCACGTCATTTAAATTTAATTTTTCTGTGATCCAACCCACAACAATGTTTTTATAAATTGTTCCAAACTCTCTTTTTTGCCTTTTTAAAAAAGGATGCATTCAGAAGATCCAACTTTTGCGCATTCTTTTATTAGCATTAGACATTGATATCTTTATTTTCGATAGACTATTGTTACCATAGTAACATAAATTTCTTTAATTCAATAATCTTTCTTTGATTATACGAAATTCTCTTTTTCTTAATTTTTACCATTTATCACCTGATTATTATTATTTTTATCCAATCATATAATTATCTCACTTTTATTTT
>CAJVPL010001783.1:0-11859 GCA_910591945.1 Ambispora gerdemannii
GATGATGATGATGATGATGATGATGATGATGATGATGATGATGATGATGATGATGATGATGATGATGATGATGATGACGATGAGGAAAATGTTCAATTTGGTATCCATTTAGATTCTTTTGGAAAAGTCTTGTCACCATTAAGTATTCAAGCATTAATATTAAAATATAATATAGTTCAACAAGCACTATATATAGTTAATTGAACAATTAAACAGTTAAAAGAAAAAATCGATAAGTTTACAAATAGAAAAGATGATGAATTCGAAAATTCTAATGATTTTAACAACAAAAAAAGAAAACTTTATCTGAAGTTGTAAATAAAATTATAATGGATAAAAAATTGAATTCAATTTTATTTATCAATATATAACAGTATCTATTAATACTTATTCTTTCTAGTCCATGTGCTTTATGTAAGAATTCTATTTTAGAATATGAGAAAATCCATTTATCAATAGTTGAATTCAGCATTAAATATTAATATAATGCAATCAATGCAAAACAATTATTGAATATACCAATCAAGTACCAGGAATTAATATTTCTCATTTGGTAACTGGTATCATATTAGCCAGTGAAATGAATTTTCAGGCTTTTTAAATAGTATTATCATTAATTGAAATTACAAATCAAAGTTGTTTTCAATTCTATTATTTGTATCAATTAGTCATATTTAATGGAATTGTTCAATTTGCTAAAGAAAATACATGTGAAACACTATAAAAGATTTAGATTATATTAAAAAAAGCAACTTTCTATCAAAAAACTTTCTTTTTGTTTTGATATATCTTGATTTCACTCTTATAATACTATATAAACAAGTAATAAATGTATTTTTCTTGGTGATTTATCCAGTAATTTTTAATTATTAGTATTTTTATATATCAATATTTTTAATTAATTATAAATTTAATAATTTAAATATAAATTATATTCACAAACCAGTAATTGCATTCTATATTATTAAAAAACTATATATAATTAGTTATGAAACAAATAAAAAAATATAAGTAAATGATAGTAATTTTGAACTTAGCTCTCAACAAATAATTTGATTTTGAAGAAATTACACTAATTTTAGAAGAACGTGATTTTTTAATTGAAGTATGTATAAATAGTGATTTAAATATCAATAAACTTTTATTAGAGTTCTTATAGTTAGTGAAATATTTACAAATTTAAAACATGCTTCAAAAAATATAAGAAAAGCTTTATTTTTTTATTATAATATTATAATAATTTTAATATTTACTAAAAATTTCTAGATTTAGTAAACAAAAAAAATATTCGATTTCATTCTTTTGAATAGCATATTTCAAAGCATGTATTTATACAGCTGGATTAAGAAAAAAATAATTTATCTAATTGTTTAGCAAATAAAGAACTTCAATATATACAAGTTGAAGGTCTAATAAAATATTTTAGGAATAATTATGAACTTTGTTGGGAGAAAATTTGCTGAATTAAAAATAATCCAGAATTAGATCTTGAAGAATCAATTTTAGAACATATACTTTAATTGAAATTTCAAATATTTTTCAAATTTCAGTTGGACAAGGATTAGTAACAAATTTTCAATCTCATATTATAAAGCATTTAATCAAAAAATTTTATGCTATTTGAATAAGCAAATTGATTTTGGAAATCTTATAAAGCATATCATGCTTTGGCAGTTATGAATAATAATAAAGGATTATTAATAAAGTTAACTATTATTCATAATAATAGTAATATAGTAACTTTTAGTAAAGAAGATATATATAATATTTCTAGATTTATAACTGAAAGGAATATACATTCTATGCAAATATTAAAGATATTCAAAAACGAAATGAAAATGAACACAAATATATATAAATCAAAAAATTAAATTACAAGGATTTGACTTTTCTCAGGTATTTCTTAATATTTTATAGTTTTAAAATTTATATATATTTATTTATATTTGTTTTTTATAGAAAATAATTTCATACAAATATAAAGCAAAAAGAATGAATTCGAAATGATGATTTTTATTCATCATTTGCAAATTTAATTTCCAATTTTGAAGTATTGATTAAATATAAAGATTATCAAGTATTTGAAAAAAGTTCAAGCAAAAAATTATATCATTTTTGTTATTTTTATTTGGCTGCTGGAGTAGTTAATCGAATAATAGATAATCAATATCAAGAAATTCTTTTAATAGAATCTTTTATTAACTGAATCAGTAAATTTGACAGCAAGAATAATTTTTGATTTTGAAGCTTTTCAAGAAGGACAATAATTTTATTTTTAAAAAAATTAATACATTTGTTATACTTAAAACTGGCAGTGGAAAAACATTATGCTATGCATTATCTGCAATTTATTTTAAAGGAATAACTATAATAATCAAATTGTTATCGATGAAGCACATTGCATTCCCAATTATCAAGAGTTTAGGTATATATATTATTTTAAATTATATATATTAATAGCTTATGACTTTTTTCATGCAGAAAATTCAAGACTCGTACTCTGGATATGTAATTTAGCCGTGTTCATTTCGGTTTTCTCAGGTCGTCTGTAAAAAAAAGGTGAAAGCCAAAGAAACAGTTACATTGATAAAAAAATATGTCATAATATAAATCACGCGTTACGTGGTGTACTACGAATCACGTGTCACATAGTACGAATCACGTGAGCTACATCGATTTTCGAGATTGTTACATTTAACAGGTTATTGCACATACATTTATTCATCATTATAAATCTATTGTCCACGTTTTTCATTATCGGTGATACAAGGGAAAGGCTATTACTTTCCTTCGGAGTTTTTAAAAGTATAACCTTTTTGTTCTTATTCTCACAATCATGAATAGATTTGACTTCCAAAAATTACTGATGACATACAATTTTGAAGTTTTCAAATTTCAGTTTCTCTTGTAATCTTTCATTAGCCAATTACATATGTAGAACTCTACGTTTGCTCAGTTCTAACTTCTTTGGAAATTTTATTCCATCATCTTAATTTTACTACTGTAAACTTAACGTTAACGTTATGTAAATTAACTTCCTTTAGTTTTCAACAGCGATATAAACTATAACAAGCACTACCACCAAATATACTTTATTAGCTTAACCATTACTTTTTATAAAAAGTTATTAACAAAATCCACTTTATAGTATACAGTTATTAACAATCGGTAATGTTACCGCAATGACATTAAATCCTTTAATTCCGTAATTTTTATTCTTAATTTCTACATGAATATCGTTAAGGTCAGTTACGTCACATCAACCCGATTTATTTTTACTCCAGCATTGGTCATTTACATCACATTCCCACAATTACGTATCTTTTTGACCAAAGTATTTAAGGAAGTGCTTGAGAAGCTTTGAACCTCATCAACAAATATCCATCTCACCGATAGCTCTCTCATCAATAACAACTCCCTCATCAATAACAATTCACCTCTTCAATAACAATTCACCTCTTCAATAACATCAATAACACCAAATGGCCAATCGCCCTCTTCCCGCTGGTCTTGTTTTAAATGACCAAGAAACAGAGGCATATAATGGGACGTCCCCACGACAACAAAGAAGATTTAACGCCTTTGCGGATAATCCATCGAGACTTGGTTATATCCAAGGGATTGAGATAGTATGTTGAAGATAAGTGACATATATTTATCATTAAAAATTTTATTATCGCGACTTTTACGCTAGGACTTGGAACAAAATATACTCTACACTATAATCTACTTTAGTATCATTATTCTATCCACAGTTTTTAGTGTAACCATTTATAAGGATGACGAAGACAAATCGAAAATTTTTTTAATTGTTCTCAATGGCTTGCTATTTTTAATTCAAATTATTATGAGGGATAACACTAAAAAGAAGGAATATTGAAATTTCTCGCATAACGTTGATAACATTCTTCATAATTATAGGAATTCTTCATAATTATAGGAATACTATGCGTTGTATTCTTGCCAATATTAGTTAAATGTTTATCAGGAACTATACCAATACCAATATTTTTAATACGTGTACATAATACGTAATTCTTTTTTTAATATTAAACTTTTTATAGTCATCATTTTTCAATAAATCAATATCGCAACAGATAAACAAAAAACCTTAACTTTAAACAAGAATATGTAACCCGCATTAGTTGTGAATGCCGCTACGTGGTCTTTTGCACAAGCCTTTTTGGGAACCTCTGCTTGAATTTCTATAAAATAACCATCGATGTCCGTTTTCGGTGTAAAAATATATAAGTCTAATAAAGAATAAAATTATATTACTAATCACAACCTACAATTGTCTTTTTTCGTGTTCGCATACATGTAATATAAAATCTATCACCAGGTAAACAAGTTACAAAAAACAAAGTCCTAATGCCACACATTATTTCCCATCGCTAACTGCAAGAAATCATAAAAAATAATCCCTCCAACCAAAAAAACCGAAAATGCACCGCCAATTTTAGCACAAATCACACTGTTCCGTGTCGAAATCGGAAAAGCTTTGAATGACTTGTGTTGCCGATGCTGCTGTTGTTCGTCATCAAACTTCTTCAAAAAAGAGTCAAGTTGATTTTTATCTACAGTATTCATTACTATCATACCATTATTATCATCATTGTTACTAATTTCGATATTGCTAGAGTTGTGACTGCTGCTCAAGTCGACGATGACAGCGATCCCATCGTCATTCTTAACAGTAATAATTGGAACGACAGAAGGTGAAAACGGTGGCGAGGGTGGCTGCTCAATTTGTAGTGATTGACGACAACTGGACGAAGTTCGACGTGTTAATATCGGTGGAATTTCAAGATGTAATTTCGGTCGATATGGTTGCTTCACTTCCACACTGTTAGAAATTGCGGTAGTAGATGATGTCATTAGCGAGTATGGAGCCGAAAGACTTCTACGATGATTAGTGGATTCTAATACTGGTGGAGCAAGTGACAAATTATTATAAGATCTAGTTTCACTTTTCTCGTTAATGTTATTTTGTTCGGTGTCTACTGCTCGAATTATTGTTGATGTCGTTGTTGTCTGAGAAGATTCGAGATACTTATCTTCATCTATGATATTTATTTTTGGAATACATGTATTAGTATCGGTATAGTTTTCGTCATCACCAATTATTGTATCAGGCGAGTCTGGCTCTTTATCATCTTGTTCATCAATATTATTATCTACATCACTCAACATCATGACTACATTGTCATCGTCGTCATTTGATGACCTTGGCCGAATAATAATCTGCATTGACAACCAACTGGTTATTGATCGCACACTATTAATTGATGGAGATCTGGATAAAGGAGTGCGTCGTGTTACCGGGGGCGAAAGTGATTTCGCTGATTTTGGAGATCGAATTATCGATGACGCACAAACACCACCATCATTTGTGCTTCTTCCTGTTGTCTTTATACTAAAAGCGTCGTCGACTTCATTCGCCACCTTTGTATTTCTACGTCGCTTTTCGTTCAAATAGTAGAAATAGAAGGGCAGTATAAAATTGCTAGTGCTTGTAAAAATTATACTGGTCCAATTTGTGAATGTGTTTAGCCAGTACCCTGTCTGAAACGGGATCACTATTGTCCACGGAAGGATAGTCGAGAGAATAATTGTCGTAACTAAAGATATCAGACGAGAAAATGAAATGAAATAATAATGCATCAATAAGACAAACACTGTTACTCTCATTATTAATACCTTTCCCACACTGCCCAGTCCTTTGTAAATTATACCGCACAACAATAGTATAGACCGGAATACTCGCAATCAACACCGCCAACGGAAAGAGATACGTGGTCACCACACTAACAATACTGCGCTCCTTTGATGCGTTTATCACCGCAATGATATTTGAGGTGGCGTCCATTTTGTAGGCCATCCCTCCTAGAATTCCTAGTAGGATATATGCAATTGTTGATATTGTTGCAGAGTACCATACAGATTTTCTTATTGAGACGGTTGAACCCTTTTTTTCGTTTCGTTATTGACAATTTGGAATTAGTAATTATTTTTGAGTGAAGTTAACTAACGCTAAGGATCTTCGTTACCATATCGTTAACCCAACTTGGAATTGTCGTAACAAAGGCATAATTAAAAAGCACGGTCCCGATAATTCGGCTTTGATCACTTCCTATTGCCGGAACGAAATTTCTATCGAGTCCATGTATGCAAAATGTGACTAGCCAACAGATTATTATCAAAACTAGTGTGACGAAAGAAACTATAAAAAAAAGTAATTTTCATTGTAAACGAAATTATTGGAAATATTTATTTTGAATTTAAAATGATATCTTACGGATCTGAAATTTAATGTTGTCGACTAAATCCATAAGACCCAAAGGAAGAACCATAGCCAATGTAATCTATAAAAAAACAACACTCAACTCAATCAATCCTTTAAACTATTGCAAATTTACAATCATATACAAAAATATCTACCAAATACCCGGCTGTAACCACCATATAATCATCGCCGAATGGGCTATTCCAATGACTCGGTTCATACACACAAAAAGGTCCACGACGCGGATGAATTCCGATCCCACAAGACCGTCCCGCCAGAGAAACAAGCAACGTGTCCATCGACTGCGCGGAAATTAATATTGAGGCGATGTTTACCGATTGAATTGAGATGAAGAGTGTGATTTGGATAAAGATGCGTTTTTTGGGGTCTGAAATTAGAATTGTTGCGAGAGAGGAGAATTCGATTTGGCGCTGTTTTAATTGATGTAGTCATTAATATGTTCATGATTACAACTAACTGTGATTATATTGGTAAAATAGTATTGCTTACTTGGAATTGTTCGTTGCCTACTACCGAACTTAGTGTCTCACATAGGAGTAATGATGCTGCACCGCTCAATAATGTTACCGTTATCAATGTTAGTATTGATCTAAGTATAATATACTTTATCCGTAAGTATTAATTTCAACGAGAATTTTGAATCAAAATTTTATTTCTTTACGACTCACGTTAGCCATCCTGCACTTTGAAACAAAATTGGAACTATATGAAAATATTTCAATAATGTGATAGAAATTTAGGTTTTTTGAATAACCAATCTTCTGGATTGCAGGAAAATTAAGTGTCTTACTTGTAACTAGACCAGGACCGGTCATCGAAGATACCAACAATGCAACACTTCCAATAAAGGAAATTCGTTTCTTTAGAAGTGTCATTTTTTATTGTTTTTGGTAATTTGATTTTTGATATTCGAGATATATACAAAAACGATAACGATAAATATATTTGATCCTTTCGTGTACCGTCGGAAATTATTGTACTGTCCGGAATTACCGCTCGTTTTAAATGATCGTAGAAATTGTTGTCCGTCACAAATAAATTCGTATGGTACTTTTTCTAAGGAAATAGATTGGATTTTTCATTACTTATATGAATGATTTGTCTATTTTCCAACATACGGAAAACACGGACAATAGCATCGAGAACAACAAAATCATTAAAGCAGCTTTTAACAACAATGTGGAGCGAGGGAAAATTAAAAGAGTGCTATTCATAATACATGTATATGCTAATTTGACATAATTTTCAATGTGTATGCACAGACTCGGCTGTCGTGTTTGATGTAGGTTGTGCATTGAGCTTACTTTGTGATTGATTGATTGAATTAAATATTCGTTTCCTTGTTTGTGTATATGTGAATCGCTGTTTGGATTAGAGTTTAGGAGGTAATACAAATATGAGACGATTAATAATCAAGAAAGGAATAATCAGGAAAGGGAGAGGAATAAGTGTGTGTGTGCCAGAAGTGAGTTCTATATATTTGTTTACGGTCGCTGATTATAAAAGCATTTTCTTTTCATATGCTATCAAATGATGATGAGTTAACGTTCGTGAACACGTACGTACTCTGAACGAAAAAAGTTTAAAATATTTATTTTCATCTGAATCATTTTTCTAATCAAGTCGTGAATACGCAAGTATGTATGATGATGAACGAAAAAATAATCAAATGTGATGCACTTTAATTTGACACCATCTGTGATCATCGTTGTCGTCATCTTTGTCTGACATAATTGGTTTATTTATATTACTTATATTGTAATATCCAATAAGACCATATCGATAGACGCTGTGATAGTTTATTATGCTAGAAAAACAGTATTTCTGGTAATTTATAAATCACATCATAGTAATATGAAAGAATTCGTCGTACGTTTGTCCGATAGAATCCGTGGAAACATATTCGACCGACCCCCACGTGTACAGAAATGGTTAAGTTTTTACACAACATTTTCTATACCGAGTCTAGATCAAGTTCAACAATATAAAATCTAGATTTTCATGACTGTTAAAGTGTAATCGCAGATTCTTGCATAGGAAATTATTATTTATTTATTAGTCGAATCAACCACAATATCGTTAAACTTATTATCATCAAAAATAATAAAAATATTTGGTAAAAAAAATGTCTACAAATTTCCCGCCAGAAACACTCCAAGAAATATTCTGGAACCTCAAAGACGACGCATCCACACTACACTCTTGTCTACTAGTGAATCGTCTCTGGTGCGACAATGCTATCGTCGTGTTATGGTATAACCCATTCGAGCTGTGTCCGTCGGCGAAACTCTTGAATGCTTTGTTGCCGTTTATACACGGCCAACGGATTCTAGAAAATAAAAATGGAACGTTGAGATTATCGCCGAAACCATTGTACTATTATCCCGGGTTTCTGCGTGTGTTGTCGATTGGTGCTATTTATCAGACGGTGGCTGACTGGTCTTGGACATCGATACATTGGCGAAATTTACTTACTTTGGTTCATCGTGATGACGATACTGATAGTTATGAACCCACAAGTGGTATTAATAATAATAATGAGGATGAGACTATCACGGAAGAGGAAGTAAGGCAACTTCAACCACAACCACCATTACAACGCCCATGGAATATTTTTAGCATGTCAATAGAGATTTGTAATTTCTTTTTTCGAAAATCACGACGAATTGAGCGTCTTTCACTTTGGTGTACTGAACGGTCGTGCAATCAAAGATTCATGCCACATTTCCATTATAACGGTTTTCATCGTATAGAATGCGACAATCGACGTCTACCCTGGAAAAAATCACCGAATTGTCTTTCCGGCTTATCAGCATTCGAATGCTTTGGCCCATTCGATCATCAAAAACTTTTTGACGATGTCGCCCAAAACTGCAAGCACATTGAATCGATAAAAATCGCCGAAGATTGGAGTCAGACGCTTCGTGATTTCGATTTCCCGAATGAGGATAGACGCGAGGCGTTAAAGCGACTATTGGAAGACCAGAAAAATCTCAAGGAAGCCGATTTTGAGTTTATGGCTCGACGAATGACCCCGATTCTCGTCGGACTTGAGAGCCAAGCACGATCATTGACACGACTTGTGTTTCAGAGAATAAATTTTGGCGAGTCGTTCACGTTGGAGCCGATAAGTAAATGTACAAATTTGGAAGAATTGCGGTTTATTAACTGTTTTTGGGTGACCAAGGATGCATTGGCACCACTCACCCATGCTCAATTTTCGAAATTGAAAAAATTCGAGTTCTGCGAGGCACCACTTCAAGTTGCGCACCATGTTCCACCAATAAATGAACTATGCGCGATATTTCGAAACCTCGGCTCCAGTCTACAAGAACTAAAACTTGATTGCGGCCGAATACAATACGAAAGTCTATTTCAAAAAGTGGCCACCTTTAATCCAGACATCATCAGTCTACAACTAAACATTCCCTCGTCTAAAACCTCAGTTCTCATTGGTGTCCTAGACTACTGGCCGCTACTAAGCACCCTTATTGTCACTGTGGAAGATCTCTGTTTCTCCGATTTCTTTAACGCGGACCGGGGAACCGAGCTCAGTAAACGATTGTCGCGTAATATCGAGACGTTGCATGTTGAAGATTGGATTATTGGGGTAGAGGAGTTGGATATGTTTCTTGAAAAGTGCGGGGATAATTTGAAGAGCTTTAAGTTTCGGATTTCGGGTTTAAGGGAGCACTATCGTAAGATTATCAAGCGATATGCTGTGAAAAAAAGAGTTCGTCTAGAGCAACTCGAGTTCACGGATGGTTGGTTGTGTCGCGATTTCGCAGTTATTGTCTTTGACAGATAGAAACCTATTTTTGTTATCACATATATTCATATTCTTGGCAATCTCTTTCGGTAAAGAATACTATTATTTATGCATTTATTTAATCCTCCTTTAAAATAAAATATCACCCGAAAAGCATTTACATTAATGACGTTTATTAAAAAAAGTCAGCTCGATACAATAAAAATAATTATTTATCGGTAGATTCGATGCGAAAAATTCAATCTACTCGAAATGAAAACATTTATAATTCACATGAACCACCAACAGAGCAAGCTTCCGCCCGTTTATACCCCTCCTTCTTCAATTTCTCGACCACTTTCTCGACTTGCTGCTTCAAGCCTGGATCCGCATTTTTTGTCGACGACACTTGATAACAAGCCTGTAAGACATGTTCGAGCGGTGCGTGATCGCCCATGATTTTCTCCCGGTAATCGAATGCGACACCTTGATCACCTGGGTTTAGTATGAGAAGGCCGCCAAGAATTCGTCCTTCGCCTACCATGTTGCCGTCGCAGTTCTGGATAGCATCAATGCGTTCCCATGCGAGTTGATTGATTAGCATTCAGATTTGTGAGAGTTTGGAAAATTGATGAGTAGTAGAAATACATACAATTTCTTTTTTCTGACGGAGATAATTCTTCACTACTTTTGGTTTAAACATGCCAAATATCGACTCCCAACGTAAATCGCCATTTCTGTAGAAATTTGATTTACAGTCGATATTCAATCTAATACGGATAAAATCGAAAAAACTCTAAAAAATGAAGATTCAATATTCAAAAATACGCACCCAAGAGCACGATAGAATCCTTTACTCTCGTCCAGATAAATCGACCCCTTCCAGTAGTCCATATTGAAATCGCTCACTTGTTTTCCAACGGTCTCGTGTACGACTGCAATCATATTTATTCCCTTTTTAAGCAAAAAAATCATTATTTAATGAAGAATGCAAACAAATTAAAGCGCCGAATGGTTAAATTACAAGTTTATTCGTAATTAGTTCTCGATAGGTGGCTAACTTTACGGCTTCTTGGCGACATAGCCAGCATCCTGGTCTACGAACTAAAAATCATAAATGAAAAATAAGTTTCATGTCGAACAAACAAATAAGAATTAAATGTAAACGTGCAAAATTTTCTATGTTCGAAAAATCACCAACAAGCACTAAACATGGCGTCTTTTCCCACAATGAGCATGCTTTGATTTTTTTCGTGGCATCTGTATCATTATTGTTACTTCTCAGGTCTGTTAATTCGATCTCTCGTAACAAGTTGTATGAAGTCATGGGTGTAGGCAGTTCTGCGGAAAGTATTTTTGATTTATCGAGGTCGGATGCTATCTCTTTTTTAGACATTGTATCGGTATGTTATTAAAGACTCAAATTTTTATCGTTATGAATTATCCAGAGTATATCGATATATATGTATTTTTTATTAATATGATCATGACGAAGATGTGACGTAGGGTTGGCAGTAAAAGTCTCGTGCAGGAATTTGTAATTGTGCAGCCAAGAAAAGCTTAGCGTTAGCGTTAATTGCTTCTTTTGGTAGTCACATGACACGCTTTCGATCACAGAAGGTAAAATCACATGTGAATATGGATCCTATTTTTCCATATCGATATTATGTTGTTCGTATTTACAGTAGCTCACACATGTAACCGAACACGAAAATTAACTTTCTATATAGCATTTTTATTTCCATGACTAATAGTTTGGACAAAATAAAAAAAGTGTTCATTTGAAACCCTGAAACCTCTAATA
>CAJVPL010001784.1:0-11853 GCA_910591945.1 Ambispora gerdemannii
TTCGAGTTCGGTTCGAATTTCGAACCGAACTCGAACTCGGGCAAAAGTCCGGTTCGGTTCGGTTCATAGGAACACTATTCATATCAAACCATATTTCTAATATCTTCATCAGTTCAAAATATTGCAATTTCAAATACTATAATTTTAACAATAACTTCACAAAATAATTTGACAAAAACTTTGGCTGAACTAACCAAAACAGTGAAATAACTGACTTATAGCAGCAATAATCAATCAACACAATGGAATAATAATCACAATAATAGTAATAATAATAATAATAATAACAATAACCGAATTATAACTTGCAACTATTGTGGAAAAAGAGATTATATTAAAAAAGAATGTTATTTTAAAAAAATTACTGAAACAAGACAACAATTAAATAATAATAATCATATTAATAGAAGAATAATTACTTGTTTCTATTGTTGTTGTCGCTAATTTAATTAAACACAAGTGTTGCTAGTGTTGCTGGTGTTGCTGGCGTTGCTGGCACTAACACAAATCTAAGAACCAATAATATCTAATATATAATTGTCCAATAAGATAATAATTATCTAAAAATAACTATCCAATAAAATATAAATATAAAATTAACCAATAAAATATAATAGAATATTATCCAATTAAATTTATGATATGAATTAACCAATAAAATAAGAACTAAATATTCATATCATAACAATATTAGCAAAATCAACTATAAGAGAACAAATGATAATGACTCCAATATTCTATAATTAAAACTAATGTGTACAAGTTGCAATTAAAACATTCACTTTAAATTAGGAACTGTCAACAAAACCATTTTGTAAAATAGATACTAAAGAATTCTCTTGCATCAAACATTAACAAATCTACGTAATTAGAAGAAAATAATAAAAGAAACATTAATCAAATCCACTCGACTAATAATGTTATACTATTGAATATGCTAGTTAGTATCGGTATTGTATGACTCATATATAGCTTATTTTCGGAGATATACAGTACATTATAATGTAATCAATTATATAGCGATAGGTCATAATAAAAGTCATATTTCAATATATTACTAAAATAGGCCTCAATTAATCGCAACCAATTGTGATATTAGTAAAATGTTGCAATTCTATTGTGAATTCATCTTTAACCAAATCTCTTGGGAAAGTCAAACTGGTAATGAATATAAAAAGTATAGTCACCTATAACAATGAAATTTTCGCCCGAATAAAATAACAAATTGCGAAAATCTTCTAACTATTTTCTGGGACCGATTGCCTTTCCTGCAAATATTTAGGATTCGCCACAAGCACACAACTAGTAGCAATGCAAAGCGGCACCATCGTCTCTTTGTCAAGCAACTCGAAAAACGTGAGACCGGCTGCTCGTTCAATGACGTCTAACGGAACTTCGTGTCGTTGTAATGGGACACTATTTGGTATCGGGCTATTCGGGAGTATAAATGCGCCTAGTGCGTATTTTTGGTTGTCCCTGGTCGCGAGAATCACTTTGAAAAAGTGGTTCGGGACGGCGACATTGTGTCCTTGGCCGATTACTTCGTATTTGACGTACCATTTTCCGTCGTCTTCTTGTTTCGGAAGGTATAGTGGACCGGAGAAGACATATACGTCTTTGAATCCTTGTTTAGAGACTAGGCGACGACAAAATTCTTCTAAAAGAGACCAATCTATGTTATGTATTAAGTTTGTATGTTAAACAATCTTCAAATTCATAATCAATAAGCTTTATGAGATAGTTATAAGATACTTACAATCTCGATTGAATCCATCACCAACCTATTATTGAGCGAAATATTTTTGGAGTCTTGAAATAAATACAACATATATCAAGCAATAATGAACAAAATACCTGAGGTGAGATATTCGTCAAAAAAAAAGTCTCGTCCATTGCTTCTTGCGAAAATTTGACATCACCAGCCGGGACCAAATGACCACGATCATACCCAGATTTAAAATAATCTTTTAGCATGGCTCGAAATTTCTCTGGGATATTGGTATCTTCCTTGAAATGTGACTTTGAGCGTTCGACACCGTCACCCCGTTTAAGCGTCTCATTTGTTATGTGCTCGGCTACCTAATAAAATTTTCAGACACCATTATTTTGTTAAATTTGCAATTCTTTTTTTCCAGTAATTGTTTTTTTTTTTAGTAATTACCCACCCAATTTGGGTTGCGAAATTGGCGGTTATACGAGCTGATATATGCAGTTCTGTATATTATGTCAGTTATTGGTCCTTATTGTGATGATATTTAACATAAAGTCAGTTCAATACAAAGACTATCTTATGTTAACAATTTGATTGTATTAATGTTACATTTGCTTACCACCACTCACCAGGAAAACCAAACGGCAAAATAGATTCTTTAGCAGCGCGAATTTTTTGTGCTAAAGGAATTGTAGGCGACGGAGGTACAGGTTGTGGTTTAGGAATAGTAGATTTTATCGTTGTAGTTTGTTGTTTTCTTTGTTGGTGCTGTTGGTATAGATCGTGGTAAGCGATTGCAATAAATGCACCTAAGGCACCTAAAGTCACGAACACGACACGTTCAAACGTTCTTCGTGACATCAATTTGCTGAACTAAAAAATTTAGATTTTAACTATTTTTTTGATTGGATAAGGATGAAATCGAATCACGCGTAGATAATAATTGTAGCTTTTAGCTCATACAAAGATAAAAATGCCTAACGAACTTAGTCACCCTTATCATATTACACAAGTTACCGTTCAGTCCGACTGGGTAGAAGTTGTGTCTGATGTTGCGCGAGGGGCTGTGGGGTCAGAGTCATTCTGGGTGTCTTGTTATAATAAAGGTTGATAGCTTATATATTTTGAGATCTTTCTTTTCTTAGCGAAATCACGCGTTTTTTAATGTGGGCCTTCTGTATCCATGTATATACTTTTTTATGGGTTAGGTGCTGCCTCTGTTCATGGGTCAGTGAAGGTGCTCAATGTTTCTGACGACCCGTCGAGTGTAGAGTTTATTGGAAAAGATGGAGTGGACGTTGAAAAGATTGATAATGTTTGTGTGCATTATTTTTTATATTATTATATTTTGGATCTTTATTTAACCGCATCTTTTATAATTAATAGTATTCATTTTATTTATCGTGTAATGTAATGAGAGTTAATCGAATGATTGTTAAAGGAGCGAAATCGACATTTAAAAATATTCATGAGACAAAAGTGGTAATGTATATCATTTCTTTTACTTGTGCTTACTTATTAGTATAAATAACTTGATCATATCAGTCTACTTTCTTTATATTTACAATAAGTATTTAAATTTGAGATTTGGCTTGAATTTTTTTAATTGTTGCTCATAGATAACCGCAATGGATATTTCACCTGGTGGCCGATTATTTGTGACTGGTGACAATAAGGGAATGCTTAAAGTTGGTGATACGAGTGATGGTAGTGTGAGGGTATGTGTTTGTCTATTATTACTATTGAAATTATTGTAATTGTTTTTCTTCAACTGAAAATAAGATGCTTTTTAACTTTATTATTTTTTACTTAACAATAAGCGAGAATTAATAGGCCATGTATTAGATATTTCCACATGTCGCTTTTTTCCATCGGGACAAGGTAATCAATTTCAACAACTTCTAAAGCGATACATATTGTATTTATATGTATCCAATTTTTTTTTAGTTTAAAGGATTAATTTTTCTATACTTGTCTGTTGCTATCAATAAATAAAAATCTTAGTGATTCTAAGCGGATCCGGTGATTTCCAATTACGAATCTGGTCCGCATTGGATGGTAGTAACCCTGTCACGCTAAAAGGTCATACAAAAGGTGTCACTGATACTGCTATCATAGATCGTGGTAGAAACATTTTGTGTATGTAATGATATTTATTGCTTTTAATGTTTGGAATTCATTAATAATTTCAATAATCTTATTTTATTATTTATTAGCTGCTTCGAGAGATGGAACAATAAAGTTATGGGATTGTGGTAATTAGTAGTTTATTCTAAATGATTGTTTCATTATTATTAATTATAATATTGTATGTGACAACAAATCAAGGTTCCTCGAGCATCCTAAGCACAGTGGGTCACTACGAATCTAGCATTAACAAAATATCGCTAGGAACATTCACACCCGATCTGCCGTACTCCCGTAATACAGACTACCAGCTTGGTGCGTGAGGGCTTTTTTTAAAGTTACACAAGAAACCAAAAAAGAATATTGAGAAATTAATTATTAACTCGAGATTCAGTTTATTATTATTATGTATGACTGCCCTGATGACACAAAACTATAATAGATGCACGTGAGGTCGCGACGCAGGATAAGGTAGCTGTTGGCGCGTTGTGTAATGGAACGGTGATTGGGATTGATTTACGAAGTAAGAAAGAGGTATTTTGTTTTTATATTTGTGTTTATTTGAGGTAACTAATTATTACGCTATTAAATTAAGTAAGTTGCGAGATAACAATAACTTTTCTATATCTTCTGAAAATTATAGATTTTCTCGACTAGTTCCTATCGAAACGTATCTTTACATTCTTGTACTTACTCGCCCAATCGTAATTTAATCGTTGCTGGATCTTCAGAGGGTGTCATTGAATTTTTTGATATTCGAGATCTAAGGTAACTTAACGAGTTTTGAAATTAGTCCTTTATTTTAATAATGATATTTACAGTAACAGTAACATCGAAAAATTTTGATTGCAGAAAGAATCTATTCATATTTCAACGAAATGAAGCAGCAATAAACGATTTACTATTTATTGAAGGGAGTTCAGATATATTGGTTGCACAAGGTTCGAATTCTATTTACTTGATCTATTTAACATTAAAAATCTATAATATGAAATATAAATTTTTTTACTCTCAGGAGATGGATCTGCGTATCGAATATCTACCACATTTGGAATATCTATTACACAGGCAGCACACGAGTACATTGGATTTGATATTGATCCAGTTTACTCGATTCGTGCCATAGATAATGGACGAAAGGTTTATGCCGCGGGACGAGATGGATGTCTGCGAAAGTATTAATATTTATTTTATTTAGCATTATTTATTATAAGCTTTGTGCTTGTGTAATTTCATATTTAATTAAGAATAAATTCTTTCCTTTATATAAATTAAGATTAATTTTTTATAATTTTGATATTTATAAGTCAATAAAGTGTTGAATAGATTATATTTGAAGCACAGTTATATATATGATGTGTAATATTGATTAGACTGAGAAATATATATTTTATGACCGTTATATTATTGATATATCGACGGTGATTTATTAGACTGTTCTGGACCTCAATCCGTTATATTGACAATCACTATGTGTATATAGAGAAACGAGTCATTATATAACTGATAGGATAATAATAGTAATAATTAAGAAACTACAATAACTTATTCTCCATACTCTTAGTACATTGTTATATGTGGATATCAAAAATGATAAATTAAATAAATATAACCACAATTAACTATAAGAACTCAATTTACTTGTTCACCCAATAAAAGACTGCTATTATCAAAAATGTTATTAGGTAATTTCGCATCAAACCACTCGGGTGCTTCAACACCCAAAGCCTTTAAGATAATCGCCGCTAAATCCATATTAGACACACCTTCCTCAATATTACCATTCTTTTGTAAACCTGGTCCAAGCAGAGAGAAAAACACAGACACCTCTTCTATAGATTCACCACCATGCCCCTTATTAATTCCACCATGATCTGTCGTCATAACAACGAGCGAATCATCGGTCCATCCCGCATCATCAATCGCCTTCAATATCTGATTTATACGTGTATCCATTTTTCGCAATTGTTTATTGTAGTATTTACCACCCCATCCGTGTCCATGTCCGTATTCGTCCACATCCACCAAATGTATAGATAGTAATTTTACGTCAGAGTTTTCTTTCTTTGTAATGTAATCACAAGCCTTTTTTACTACATATTCATCGTATGCAGAGTTATTTAGACAACGATGTTTGAACCATAGCCACCATTGTATCGGTTTTGATTCGTGGGTAGTGGGCGCATAGCGTTCCATTGGTATCGATTGTTCAATTATTCCGGTGTTTATTGATGCCCAGGCAGCAAAAGAAGCAAGTTTTACTTGTTTAAATCTTTTTTCTAAAATCTTAAAGACACTTTCAAAACCATTAGTTTCATCATAAGGGCGTCCTGAATTCACAATAACATTAGTTAGACCATGTTTTTTGGGAACCACGCCATGAAGAATCGAGCCCCAATTCTCGGCACTATTTGACGGAAGCTGTGCTCTCGCGTTGAACACGCTCCGGCTTCTTTCCCAAAACCTTTTGAAAGTAGGAAGCTCTCCGTCATCTGTTAATTTTTTTGCGTATAACCCAAGCCCATCAAGTGCTAAAAGAATTACACGTCTGTATGGAGAAGGATAGTCACCAATTTTCTCGATAGTAGTATACATTTCTATATGTGGATAAAAGGATAAAAGATGATTTGAGAGGTCCTTAACGTTAAATAGTTAATGCGATAACGGTAAGGGCGCATTTACTAATTCCCCAAAGTTCTGATTGGATACAAGTAATTTCCCTAACCCTTAATCCTAAAGATCAAACTAACCTTTAATATCCTCAACCAATCAGAACTTGGGGAGAAATTAGTAAATTCGTAAGGGGAAACCCCTTAATTTTTTGAGTGTTAATGTTAGTTAATCTTTAACCAATAATCCATTGAGGCTTGTGTGGCTAATTATCACGGGACTGCGATTTTTTAGGCGTTCCAATTCTCTAATGTCTTATCGTTATGGTTTGATGATGAACAACGACGTTATAAACGAGCTTTTGAACGCTTTTTCAAACGTAAGTCGTCTTATATTACAAGTATATTCTGAGCTTGCAGATTGTTAATCGTGATGGCAGTCTAGTCAATAGTTACTACCATAATCCATCGCGTAAGAATTCTGGTCGCACAGTCTTGCAAGGGTTGGTTAAGCGCGGCGGCAGTCTAGTCAATAAGTTACTACCATAACCCATCGTGGTCGCATCAACATTCCTCAGAATAAAATTTACAGTGTATTCAGATGGTATTCTATTCTCATAAAAAAAAGACTAAATATATCTATTTTATACTTTCATTTAATAAAATTTCACCGCTCTTCACTTACATGCAAGCAATATTTATAAACAGAATTAAATTTCATTGGTAAGTGCTATTCTTTTTCTAACTTATAAACTCATTGTTAACTACTTACATATTAATTGTAAACCATAGGATCGAACGTGATGTTGAACCAACACATGAACGACTTAGATTCGAAGGCAATACCACGAACAAAGATCGAATGAAGGCAGATATAATTGGAGTCCGGCTTTCGGACAGCCGGCAGTTTGTGTTTTTGGAAATGAGCGGTGCTCCAACAGACTTTTTAAAGGCGCATCCAGTTGGAGATACATGTAAGACTATACAAGAGCGAATTGATTCCTTAAATTCAATGCTTCTAAACTATTTGGACTATGATATAAGATTCGCGGAGAAAATTCATTCGCTGACGATTCAAGGAATAAGTGAGTTTTTTGTTATGTTAACTGTTATTTGGATCAAAAAACAGGCTCTCATTCGTAACCTTTTTTTAAATGTTGTATTATAGGAGATCGACCAACTCTTAGAACGTTATCTTTAAGAGGAAAAGAGGACTATAAGGATGAAGAAGAAATCTCCGTAGTTTTTCCAATTTGTTGGAACTTTCGGTTCCAATTCATTGAAATATTTGAATTGATGAAGTTTGTAATCATATCCGTCTTAGAGTATCCCGATATCATAAAAGAATTAATTAAGCATCCAGCAGCTTCATCTGAATTTTCAATCCGAAACTGTATCTCATATCACTAGTCATAAAGAGATTATAAAATTACTAGCAGCTAGATAAGAGTTGGCGGCTAGATTAAAATAAAGGCATCTGATATTCATTCATAGCATAAATATTATTTTCAAAACAAAACAAAACAAAAAAATAAAATAAAAAAAAATGAAATGAATATTATTCGGAGTAGCATTTATCATATATTGTAACTTGCGAGAACTGTAAACTCAACGAATTATGGTTTGAGACACAATAAATCATCAATAAAAAATTGCCAATTTTTAATCTAGAATAGGAAATTTTCTAATGCATAAATTTAAAATATCTGACCAAAGCTATAAAATGTTTAGATAATTCCGATTGAATGCAAATTTCATAAGTTATTGAGGATTTACATATAAAATAAAAAATTTTGAAGCATATAGTTTTGGAAAAAAAAGAAAAAAAGGAGATATGCACATATCATCTGATGATGAAGATATTGATGCTGGAATTGAATGGATAGATAACCAAATATAAATTGAAGCAACAAATTTATTTTCTGTTTTAATGCAAAATATGAAAATCTTAGAGAAAAAAATATCGATATTGTTTCTGATTTTATTTTTGAAAATATTGATGAAATAACGAAATAAAAATTTTTTACAATCATTAATTACAAATTTTTGATCAATTAATGATCTGTATTTTACTTAGTACATGCTTTTTATTAACTATACAATTTGAAACATGTTGATGATTTATTATGTCTCACATACCAAAAATATGATAGTGTGAGAGACTTCAGACTAAAACAAATCGAAATATTCTTAGTCACAAGTATGGCTATGATTGCAATAAAGATTTAATACTAATACTTTTTATAAATGAAAATAAATTCTTTGTAAAAGGAGTTATAAGTTAGTCACTGCTGAAGAAGTACTGGAGATTAAAAATAGTTAAGCTTCAAGAAAAATTCAAGAGTGAAGTAAAAGACAGAAACAGAAATTATTGGATAAAATAAAGAGTTTAGAAGAAAAAATTAAGCAATTAGAAGAGGAAAACAAATTATTGAAAGAGCAACAAAACAATCAAGTTGCTCAAATTGAGATTAAAGAAACTAAAAAAATAATCTTGATAGAAAATAAGAAAATAATTTTTTGATTGCTTTCTAAGATTAGATTAAGCAGTCAAACAATAATAAAGAAAATAGTTATTATTATTTGTTTTACACTTTTTTAATTTCTTGATTTATTTTTAATATTTGTTTATGATTTATTATTTTCATTTTTATTAATAAATTTTATAAGTGATTTTTTCTTTATCTAAATATTTCTCAAACAATTTAGTATTATTGTGATATGAATTTTGACATATCATATGACTTTTTATAATTTATTTTAATTGGATAATTGATTTACATGTGATTTGTAAATTATATTCATATTTATTTTATATTATTCATATTTTACCCATAATATTTTTATTATATTTCATTTTATTTTTATTATATTTTATATTATTCCATTTTTATTTCATACTATTTCATTCTATTTTCATTCTATTTTATTCTATTTTTATATTATTTTATTTTATATTATTTCATTTTACATTAATACTAATTATATTTAATTCATATTATTATTATTAGTATGAAAAACATGTATTAATTATCTACATAATCAAATTTGATTGATATTAATAGTAAAATTTATATAACATTAGAGCGAGCAATATATAATCATCAGGCAAGCACCATAATATTAATCAAAAATAGCTTTAATATTTGAAGATTGAGTAACAATAACTTATATAATATAATATATATCTTAGCTTAGAAAAATAATCTTTTGAGAATTAATATTCTTACACTTTTATAATTATTCACTTTTGAATTTTCTTATTCATTTTAATTTTCTTTTGACAAAATCTTCTTAGAAGTGAGTCATATTATAAGTCTTGAATTAGAGATTTTCAGTCAAGCATTAATTACCTCTTTTTTTCTTATTTGTATTCTTTTATATTTAAAAGAGCTTTCATCTGTAACAAATAATATTATTTATAATAACATAATTAATCTCTCATCACTATCCTGCAAAGTTGATTAATATTATTTAAATTTATAATAAAAAAGAAGATAATTTTATTAAAAAGTTAATCAATAAAAGAAAATTATTTGATAACTAAATCATTTGAATTAAAAGAAGATTTTTGAACTCATTCTAACAGTTCAACAAAATGAACACATTATTATCTATCTTTATTAAATTAGTCTGTTTCAACCTTAGTTACTTAAAATATATAAAAATCTTTAATAACTCTCTTACTTGATTAAAATATGCAAAGAACATATAATCTATATCTGAAAGATAATAAAATCAATGGAAATGATAACAAATTTTTGGTGCTCCCTCTGTGAAAAAGAAATCTTTAAAGACATCAAATACAACAAATTAATTAGTAAACAAATTCTTTGTGAATAAATCATCCAAATTAATAAATTAACTGAATCTAACATAATTAACTAGTATTGAAATAAATTAATTATTTGAAGAACTAAGAGACAAAGTTAATTTAAAAAAAACTTTAATCAGAGAATAATTCAAGAAAATAAAACAACAAATAACTGAAATAATTGATGAAAGTTATATAGGAAATACAACCACCAGATTAATTAATCAACTCAGCAAATCACTAAAACAATATTTTTACCAAAGCAAACAAGAAATTTAAGTATATATATATCATCTACAACAAGATATTACAAATTTTTTAATACAAAGAAAAGCTTATTGAAGACAACAAAAACTTTAAAAACAACTAGCTAAACTCTGAAATTCAGAAAATCAAATTATAATTCAAAGTGATCTACCAATATAAATTATTGAAGAAAATCAAATTGAAGAAGAACTTCAATAACAAATTCTAATTCAAACTCCAAATCCAGAAAATAATTTATTACCAACAATGGATAACTATTAATTCAACATCTTGATGACCAATTTAGATAATTTAGCTGATATAATCAATATTCAAGTAGCTATACCAGCATTTCTAAGAGAATTATCCTTTACAAAGATAGTTGACTTTTATAATGATAGTTAAGATTCAATTGGATGACTACAAGATTTTGAAAGTGCATGTCAAGCAAATAATATAACTGATATAAAAATTGTTGAAGCTTACTTAAAAGAATCTTTCAGTATCTGGTTAGCAAATAAGTATATAATAATAGCAAATTAACCTGAACAATAAAATCCAAATACTCCTGGTAATACAGCCAATGAATGAGCATCATTTATTCATCAATTCAAACTATAATTTAGAATAATTGAGAAAATATATGAGTGGTAACAACAACTCAATCAAAGAAAACAATTATCAACTGAAAATGTAAAACAATACTTATTTGTTATAAGAGAATTGTTATACTAAATCAATTCAACAAATGCTTATCCAGTTTACTTATAAGTAATATTATTTTTGGAAGGTCTAAAACCAGAAATTAAATTTTTCATCAGTTCATTCAGATTAGCAACTCTAAATAATGCTATTCAAATTACACAACTCTATAACTCTAGTTATAGACAAGTCAATCAGTTCAATAGTCAAACAATAATTACACCAAATTTATTTAACATACCAATTATATCAAATCAAATAGTACAAAATTCATTAGCAAAACAAATAAAAGAACTAACTACAAAACTTAATCAGTTAACAATAAAAATAATAATAATAATAATCAAAATAATCAATAAAATAATAATTAAAACTTATCTAATAACTGATCAAACAGAATTTCATGCATTTATTATAGAAAAAATAATCATTTATCAGTCAATTATTATATCAAAAATGAAAGAAATCACAACTATAATAATAATAATAATAATAATAATAATAATAATAATAATAATAATAATAATAATAATAACAATAAATTATATCGAAAACTCTTTTCGCATTTTGTCCATGTAGATCCCTTGTCCATGGACTAAGCCACACTGCAAGAAACGAAAAGGCCAAATAGCTCCTCTAATATA
>CAJVPL010001785.1:0-11846 GCA_910591945.1 Ambispora gerdemannii
AAATAATTTTAGAATAAAAACAAAATATTATTTAATTAATATTATCTAATTTAATTAATATTAATTATAATTATATGTAATATTAAAGCAAGTAATATATTATAATTAAGTAAATAAAGTAAATAAGTAATTTTCATATAATATTATTATTAATTAAATTTAGTTTTAAATTTTAATGATTAAGTAATAAATAACTTATATAAATATAATATATATTTTAGCTTTAAAAAGCAAGTTTTTAAGAAGTAGTTTTACTTTTGATTACTTTATATTTTTTTAATAATTTCTTGAATATTTTTTATAATATTTTATTTTAATTATGAAGTTATTATTATTATTTAAATTATAATTTCTTATTTATATTATAAAGTTATTCTGCTTATAATATTTATAATTAATCTTTTATTTATATTTTAACGTTATTAAATTAGTAAAAAGAATTTATATTATATTTATTTATAAATTACTATAAAAAGAATATAATTATTTTTGAATATTTTTAGATTTTTTAGCTAACCAACAAATAAATATCTTTAAATATTTGTATTCTTTTTCACACTTAAATTTATATCTTATAAACTCTTCTACTTGATATAATATTATATATTATTTATATATTCTTTTATAACAAAATCTAAAATTATATAAAATAATAACAATATTAATTTATTTAATTTTAATAATAATATATTATATTATATTAACTAGTTAAAATCTTAAAATAATATCACATATTTTTTTAGATTTTTTAGATTTAATCTAATAAAGCTATTTTAATTATATATCAAGTTAATTATTATATTATTTCTGATTGTTACTGTATAATAATAAATTATATAAATATATAAATTATAATTTAAATATTATATAATACTATAATTTTTAAATTAACAATATATTTCAATTTTAAAATATTATTACTCGATATAAAGATAAAATCTAATTAGTAATTTTGTTTTTTATAATAAATTCTACAAAGTTATCAGTTAGATTTTGAAATTTTGTCTTTATATTAAGTAGTAGCATTTTAAACTTGTCGATTTAAGAGTTCTAATATTATATTTAATAAAAAAATTTAAAATTTTAAAAGTAAAACTTTTTTTATTAATAGTAAATTGATAAATTTATATTTTTGTATTAGATTATATATTGATTATTTAACAATTTGCTTATTAATATATAGTTTTAAATATCTTAATATTATAATATAATATAAAAATTACTAACCAATTTCACAATATCTTTTTTGTGAAATACTAATTACAAATCAAATCATTTTAATGAACTTTATTTTCAAACTAAAAACAAATATTTCAATTTTTTGTTTTGAAAATATCTTATTTTGTCCTGAAATATTGAAACTACAAATGTGAATTTGATTTTTCTAAGTTTAAATTTAGATTTTGTTAAATCAATGAACATTTATAATGATATCAATAGAAAAGAAACAAATTATTTTTACTGATTGATTCCATCCCATTTGTAAAATCTATGCCTCTTGTTGTAAGCTTTTGGATATCGCATAGAGGTGAGATTGACTGCCAGAAATATTTCTTTATCAAGTAGTTTCTATATTATTGTGTCAAACCATTATATTACTGTCAGTTCTTATTATTGATTGTGATATGAGATGAGAATTTGGTTCTAAGGATAGTTTCAAGCTTATTTCGCCATCTTCGATAACCTGCTTACAGGGGTTGGAATCGGCGTTTATATGAATTTAGTAAGATTATAATTATGTCCCAAACCTTGATTAGATGCACAACTTTTATGAGTTAATATTCTAAAATTACATTCACAAGTCAAAAACTAAGCTAAAAAGAAAAATACAATAGTGATAGTTAGTTAATGTAAATCAAAATCTCATAATCTTGTTAAAGGGAGTTTCATACGTGAATCGATATCGCTATTGGTTGATCGCCATGCATGCATATGTAGTTGTTGACCGCAGCATGTTTTACGTTAGCTTGCCTCACAAAAAAAAAAAACAGAAAAATCATCATTTGCTATCGATATGAATCAAGCGATTGCCCTATCGATAAGTTAATATTGGTATTAACAAATTTTTACTTTTTTAATCCCTGAAATTTTTTGTGGTGCAATGTTGGTATGTCCCATATAATAGTTTGAAAGCAATTGTAAAATTATAATGCATCGGATATTCTATTCGTTCTTTAACGCAATGTTTAGCAAATATACAATAAGGCTAAAGACATGGTTTCATTTTAATTTTAATTTTAATTTTACTTGGACTATCATTGCTTTGCATATATCGCTTATGGAATTAATACAGAGGAGAGTAACTTGCCTTGTGTTATGCATTACAATACGTATAATCAATTGTCATTCTGTTTTAAGAAAGTTTTTATTCTGAATAACTAGATCTATTGCACCCTTTTTTGCAATATAAAGCATGCTTAACTTCAATTACATGTATTATACACGTATTCCTAAGATTAGCTGGTTATTACATTATAATAAAGATTTCTTGGGTATGATCGACTTCCATACGAGGTAAACAGGAGAATGTAAAAAAAAACTGCTGTTCAAAATACAATTATTCCCACTCCCTTTCCTTTGTATTAATATATAAGAATTTGAAATATGGGAACAATTCAAAAAAATCCGGGGTATAGATTCCGTATATACTGCGGCGTCGGCCGTTACCCTGCGCCAGTGGCGGTGTTAGTAGCCACAGTGTCACATCAAAATGAAACTTAAAATTTTTTGCCATTGTTTAGAGAACCAATTTTCTTGATAACATTGATTGATACATTGGTGTTGAATAACGGATAAACAAAGTAATAATGCATGAATTTCTGCAGCCTAAAGTAAACAACATATTTCTTTTTATGATTAATTGAGACAATTTTGCTTCTTTCTTAATGAGCCCATACACAAAATAATTTTATTTACCATACTACTTTTATACTAACGTCTTTTCAATATACGATTAAATATTACAATATAATATATATATTACACTCAATTGATTTATAATTAAAAGAGAAATGGGTCGTAATAAACGTTCAAATTCTGTTCGTATTGCAAAGTTTGAACTGATTGTGGATCAAATGTAAAATTATTGATAGATAAAGTATTACAAAGATCGACTAATTCCAAAGGATTGTCTGCCTCTGCAGGAGTCTCATTTGGAGAAAATATTTGAGCATCATAAGGGGCTATTATGGCTGCTGTTTCATAGACGGGATGGGATATTGTTGTTTCTATGCCTATAGAAGTTGTCGTTGTAATATTTGTTTGGTCGTTTATCGAAGGAATATCTTGAGAGGATTGATTCAACGTTGTTTCTGTTATCGTTTCTGTTGTTTCTTCTTCATTGTTATTTATAGATTCAGGTTTAAATTCGATTATTTCGATTGGCTCATTTCGTTTACGTTCTCTTTCCTCTTTTAATTGATTTTCATAAAGTTTCGATAATTCATTTGCGAATTGAACGTATGCTAATTTTACATTATGAGATTCTTCTTTCCAAGCAAATCCACTCCACGAAGAGACACGAATCATTTTAGATTTAAGTCCAAGTTTTTGTAATTCTTCAACGTAGACTTTTCGATATATGAAATACGAGTTGGGTGTTTTTTTGCTCGTTTTACTCTTTGGCAAAAATTCATTAATGTCTAAATCTTCTGGAGAAGGAACAGTTACTTTGATTGGTGCTTTCATTTGTGTATTATTACTGTTATTGTTTGCTCGAGTGGTATTCGAAGATTGTGTTTTGGTGCTTTTTTGTTGCCTTTTTCGTTTGGTTAATTGTCCATTGCTGCTATTCGTTCTATGATTATTGTTATTATCATCATTATTATCATGATCGTTATTGCTGCTGTTGTTGTTAAAGTTTATCGGAAAACTATTACTAAAATTCATTGACGAAATTGGTATAATTTAAAAGTAGTAGTAACTGTGTGTTTCTGTGTTATTTGTTTGAGTAAATTGATGAGATTTTTTTCGAAAGAGAAACACGACTTTTATATGTTTAAATATGTCTAGATTGTCAATCCCCTATAAAAAAAACTGTATCACAACAACCGGTTTTTTTATTTAGAAAATACGCTGATCTTAGGGTGGGAGGAGGGGTGACTTATACCCGAATCGAGGAAAGCACTCCGATAGTGTCCCTTAAAAGCAGCATACGTGTTTATTATACACGGTGAATGCTAAAATTATTTATACATGTATCTCCTTCGAACAATCATTATGGAATCATAACACGCGAATCTGTCATACAAGCATACGAGAAATATGTGCAACGCAGGAAAGTAATTCTTTGTGTGTTAATTTTAACTTTTGGACAAGAATAGAAAAATTGTAATTGTAATTTATGTTGTGGCTGTAGTCGTTATTTTTTGAAAGAAGCGATTTATGCTCTGCTAAATTTAGCTAAGAATTAGCGCTTTTGTTTGAAGATTTTCCTATAATGTAAGTGAAAATATGCAAGACAATTAAAATGGAAAAGAATTCCGATCAAATTTGTTCATTTTTGTATAGACATTTTCTCCCACCAAGATCACTTGGAAAACGTCGGTGAATGACGGAAACAATCCTAAGCACGAGAAATTTTGTGCACTTTGTTTGGTATTTCATAATTAAAATTTCCATCTTTGAATTTATACTTCATATAAAATTTCTTTGTTTGTGTGTACTTTACTTATTCAAAAATGGTCGCATGTAAGAAAAAAACACATACAAATATAGCATAGAAAGTTATTTATATTATCACTCATTGATGAATATAACAGTACCGGTACTGGTTCACCTTAATTTTATGGTTCAACAATGCATCGGCTTTATTTTGTGGCTGGCTGTTACACTTATGCGCCATATCCCATTTAAAAATAAAGTTATCGTTATGTACGTACGTTTAATTCTTAAAAGCTGATTGGTGATGAAAACAAGCATAATACGCCACATAAAATGTGGCGTATTAATTGAACCACATATTTGGGGCGTATTAAATGAACCACGTTTGTGGCACATTAATTTGGCAAAAGCCGATAAATTTTAAAGTTCAATCTCAATAATGAATATTGTTGTTTTCTTTACTTGCAACTTACAATCAAAACTTCTTTTTACGGAATGTGAATATGCTTGTCGGAATTTATTCTCCTTTATCGAGTTTACTTGAACTTATTCTAGCATTTTGATTTCAGACTCGCAAATATAATTTCCCTGTAGGAATTTATCAAAGTCAAAAACCAAAATTAATGTTAAAATAAAGTTGATTGTTTGCCTCTAATCCTATTTGACATGATGAAATAAGCCAATTTAATTGCATATATTTTCTTTAAGAAAAAATAATTTTCATTCATCTGTCTCTAAAGACTTTATACGTATATGTATGTGGAAAAATAAATGTATCTGTATTACGTATTATAGAATAAAAACAAAGACAACAGCAAGTAAGAAATTTCATGCGTTGAGTTTGTTGACATAAAGCTATTAAAATAGCTAAATTAATATCACAATATCATGGTTAGTAGCTTTATGAATATTTTGTGGAGCCTATATTTCGTACAATTTCACTTTATATTATACCATCGGACGCGTTCAATTCAAATTTTTAGACTAAAAAGCATTCTTTCTCAAAAAAAGTTACTAAATGAGAATTAACATGCAGCCTTAGCGTTAGATGTTTGATAAACCAGCAAGTATATGCTTTGCTCGGTTATTCTCAAATAGTGATGCTTGGTCTGACTTATAGCAACTTCAGCTGAAGTCGATTTTCATAAAACAATTGGAGCTATGACTCAAAAATTTATTCAAGTAGTTCTCAAATGTTAGTAACTTTATTTAATGTTATAATAAAATACTAATTGATTGATAAAATTAAGATTGATATAATATAAGCGATTTAGGCATATGCCAAGGAATAAAATCCATCGGGAAGAAACCTGTTAATTAGATATCATTAAACGATTATATTAGCTCATTGGACTGACATGATTGATAGTCAGTCTTGCTGAAATAGCTCGGTAGGTCTAATTCACCCAAGAAATCGGCATAAGAATAACAAATTGTATCGTTAAACGTAGGATTATATACCATTCCGGCATTGATTGGACTCGCATTGGTATTGCTGTAGATGTTATCATCTACAGAAATACGTGCAAAAACGGCATTATCTTCTGTTGCGTTAGAATTCGTATCACCTTGAATTGACTGTTGTACATGAAATTGTTGTTGACGGGTTTTATTTTTCTTGGGTGAAGTTTTACAGCGAGTTTTTCTAGCTTTTTTCACATCAGTAACTTTATACGTTTTAACAGTATCCATACGATGCCCCATAATCCACAACTTTTTGGCTTTGGATGCTAAATCCTCATAAGCTTCTTTGACATCTTTTCCTTCTTTCGACCAAAGACTTGAAGCAAGTTTCGACACCTGACTCTGGTGCAATTTAACGTCGATAGCTTTAATTTGCATACAGACAGCTTTACGGTAACTCAAAAAAGCGTTAGGCGGTTGTTTGCCTTTACCGATCAAGTCTTCAGCTATAAGCTGAGGCGGGAACGAAGGTCGATAGCGATCTTGAGTTTCATTTTCTTGTTGGTGTTGTGAAGTGTCCTGACCCACAATTATATTTTGAACAGTCAATGGATCATTTGGCGCATTGAATGGAAGAATTTCCAAACAATGATAAACCATAAGCTGATCCGACATAGCTAGCAGTATTTTTAAAGTTTCCACTTGAAGTGACTAGCCTAAGAAAGGGAAAAAAAACAGGAGAAATATCCACCTCCTATATATATATCTGATTCACGAAAGGAAGATCATTTTGTTGCACAATTGTAGCACAAACTATATGATTAAGTTCATTCATTAAATAGATTTACCTGTTTCTAAATGAGATACAAACACAAGGAAGAAACAAAGAATACTGTACTTGTTCATATCGATATCATGATTTTCTAGTCGTTTTTATATGTTCGTTTTTATTTAAAGTCTCCATTTACATGTATCTTATGAATTTCTTTTTTTGGACAATAATCATTGTAACGGAGTTCGAAAATGCCATTCTAGTGGGGAGATTGCAGACCGTTTTTCAATGAAATTCTTGTATCGGAAGTTATCGTTGTAGAGTACACATCACACAAATTATTGATTCGAGATATCGGGTGTGCATTGTGCGAGTAAAATCTATAAATAATAAAGGCAGGTGACTGTCACGAGCAATTATTACTATAATAATAATGGACATTTTTGAATAGTCAGAAGATGAAAAATAAATGCACAAGTGTAAAGTTAATTAGTTTGATTTTAAATTTGCAATTAATAAGCCAATTTTAATGCCATTTGTAAGCTTCTTAATGATATTTCTATTACGAGAATTCAAATTTACAACGATAAGTCAAAATATCATATGACCAAAAAAAGCGTATAACTAATTCTAAAGATAGCAATAATTAAATGAATACATGTATTAACGCTAATGATAAAATTTAATAATATCATTTTTGCTATGTCATGTACATGATACATAAATGACAACTCAAAAATCAAATTCACGATGACGATGGTCTAAAAAAGTCGCGTATTTCAAGATAAGGCGAATTTACGTTGAATTCGACGAATTTAGTCGTCTTTGCTGATTTATTAGCTCTAAATTCAACGATTTTCGTTAAATGTTGAAAGCATGCATGCCATACCAAATCGCGGTTTAAATAATGATTTAAAATAAATTTGTTTGATAAATATCAATATCGATATTATCTGTTTTGGCATGTACATGTAAATGCAATTGCTTTCTCCAGCATGGTTATTTAGTGATGCAGGAAATAGGGGTGCAAACTTAACTGCCGTAACTAATTATGACATGCGTAACAATTAGTTACGACATATGTCGTAACTCTCTGAGAGTCTTAAATTTGCACATTTAGCAGAAAATCATGTTAATATCAAAAGAGCACATTTACCGCATAACAGTAAAAAATAAAAATAACAATTAACTGTAAATATACAGTAGTGTACAAGATATGCACCACTTTCAAAATATATAATGATCTTTATTAAATGTTTTGATGAAAATAAAAGTTTCAATTTTATTATGCTTAATCATAAAGTTTGAAAGTGGTGCATTTCTTTTGTAAACGTAATCACTACTTTTTTCTCAAACAAAGTCCTTTCTAACGGCCGCATTGAACTAGCCTTTTTTAGGCCGCCGGATTCCGGTATACACTTCGATGTAAGCCAATAATGAAATGAAATATGGTGCGCCCTGCTTAGTCACATCAAATGCTTTGGATTGCAAATGTAAAAAAAAATACGTCATTTAATATTTTTTGAAAAGTACTATCAAGTACGTAACCTATTTTATTTAAAAATTTCAGCATTAATATAAAAAATAATCACACCTATAATAAATCTGACCAATCATATTCAATTGTATAAGTGATGATCTGCAAAATTTGCAGCGCCTTTGAGGTGACTAAGCAGGGCGCACCATATGACATTGCATAAATATCATTACATTTGCGTTCTCATTTTTTTCGACTAGACTAATTAGGACAGAATTCAGAATATCATTCCATTCTTAAAATCGCCCTCGATTCTTTTTCTATATAAAAAGATATCACGTTTTTGAGATCCTTACCAATCAACGTGACGTAGTGTGCATTACTGTTAGAATTAGGTAAGTCGATGGTTTAGTGTTTCAGATGAAGCGATAACTTGGATAACCAGCATCCAAGTAAATAGGTAGGACGTCAAGAAAAAGATGTTTCAGATGAAACGGCATAAGAATGAGTCCGAATAAATAAGGTAAGATGGTAACTAAGCATGAGAACACATAAGACAATCGCTCATTTATCATTTCATTTTATTGAGATCTAATTTTTAACCAATCAGATCACAGCCGGTATAACGTATATACTTGTGGTAAGAAGCATTCGGTACATTAGGATTTCACCGGAACTGGTATAGTGCCTATATTACATGTAGTAAGCTTCGGTATATCGGGCAAAATCGGGTCATCAATTTTGCCAATAGACTCTTGTTTCTTCGAATATTTTTTATGACCATGTAATAATAATCAATCAATTAAGTACTTTATCACTGCTTTCAAAGTTTATCTTTTAAAAATCGATGCATACAATATAATTAGCTTAAACCTTTGTGAATACTTCCAAGCATCCATATTTTTATTAATAGCTCCATCTTTAAAAATTTTCTTGTTTTTGACTTTTTAAGATTGTAGTATTGATCTATATTCTCAAAAGTATTATCAGCATTAGTTCTTATTCAATCATTTGAAAATAGGTTCCTATATAGAAATGTTCTAATAAATCAAAGAATATGGTATAAAAAATACTATAATTCAAATAATATTCAAAAATTATATAGTAATTCTCACACAAACAAATTTTTGGTTTTCATAACACATGACTATGTAAAATGACCCGGCGACCCGACTTTTTATTTTAAAGTCAAAAAATTTTATTTATATAAAATCGATTTTTGATGAAATTAATTGTTTTTTAGTCCGGAAAGTAATGGCCGATTGATGTTTAAATTAACATTAAAAATCACAGAAAATGTCTACTTTCTGAAATTTTTATGGTAAATCGATCGGCTGAACACACTTTTTTATAATACTCTAAAACCAGTTTCTTAATAAAGTTTTTAAAGGTTTTTTTACAAACGGTTCGGTTAGGGATCGCCACTAAACAAAGCTCAATAATTCGAAAACTACATTATTAAATCGATTTTTGCCCATTAAAAAATTGTTCCCCTGATCTATTTCTACAGTCAAACCTCGATATAACGAAACCTGGATATAACGAAATCCTTGATATAACGAAAGAGAAAAGATCTTTTGTTTTAAAATTACCTCTATATAGCGAAGTTTCATAAGGAAATTCGATATATCGAAAAAAATTTCCAGCTCAAGAGGTTCGTTATATCGAAGTTTGACTGTAGTTAATTCCAAAGAATCAGCATAAAATATTAATTATTTCTTAAATGAATTTATTATTAATATTAAATATTAATATTTCTAGGATATAAATGCTTACTTATATATATTATAAAAATACAATTTTAAAAAAAACCGCCAGCCATTACTTTCTGGGAAACTATAATAAATAGATATTTATTTATATATTATTAATAAACCATTTTTATTATAACATTAAATAATAAAAAGATTTACAAACTAAAACAAGTTGACTTATAAAAAGCATTATTTAAAACTAATAAAAATAATTTTATATGAAAAGCTTTTATAAAGTGTATTTTATAAAAAAATTATTTTTAAGAATAAGATTTTTGTTTATAAATATTTATATATAAGAATACCTATTAAAAAAGTAAATTAATCTGTTTAGATAAATAATTAACTTTATCAAACATTTATTTTGTCGATTTGCATTCTATTCTTAAGTTTTTTTGATTTTTATTTAAATTCAAAATTTAAATGATCTTTTTTTATAAAGTTTTTTTAAAACTAATATTATTTAATTATTAAAGTAATTTTATATATTTTGAGTTTTATATATAAATATTAATATTATATTTAAGATAACAAAATTAAATTTAAAATAATTTTTCTATTATAAAAATTTTATAAATATTAAAATTTCTGTTTTATAAAAAATTTTAATCTTATTAATAAATATTTTTATTTTTAATTTTATATTATAATAATAAAAAATTTTTGCAATAACTTTATAAATAGAATAACTTTGATAAAAAAAATCTAAAAAATTCAAAATAAATATATATAAAAATAAAAAATATTTATTAATAAATTAAAAAATTTTATATAAAAATAATTTCAATTTTTACTATATTTTATTAATAAATAAAATTGTACATATAATTTTATAATTTTATTAGTTATTATATATATTTATATAATAATTCAAAAAAATTATAATTTTTTTATATTAAAATTTTTTGTTTTTATTTTGTTTTAATATTAAAATAAAGCTAAAAATCTGTATTTTAACATAGATTTTTATAGAATTTTTAAATTTAATGTACTCAAACTTTTTATAATTAATTATAAAAAGATTATATAATTAATTATAAAAAGATTATATAATTAATTTAAAATTAATAATATTCTTAAAAATATAAATTTTGTAATAAAAAAATTTATTATTAAAAAATTTTTAATTTTTTATATTTTTATATTTTTTTATTTTTTTAATTTTTGATAATTTATAATTATATTATTAAATTTAATAATAATTTTTTTATAAGTATAATTATAATATATAATTTGATTTATAAAAAAATAATTTTTTTTGAAATTTTTCTAGAACTCAAAAAATTTAACTTAATAATAATTTGATAAAAATTTTAATATTAATTTATAGCTAATTATTATAAAATTTAGTTTAAATTAAATATTACAAAATATTTAAAAAAATTACTTGAATATTTTATAAAAATTTATAATAAATAAAATATAATATAATATAATAGCTAACAAAATTATAGAATTATATATGCAATTTATTAATTAAATATAATAAAAATTTTTATTTTTATTTTATATTAAAACTTTAATTCTATTAATAAATATTTTTTTATTTTTATATTAAAGTAAAAATTATTAGTTATAATTTAACATATATTTTATTTAACAAAATTATTCTAAATGTAAAATTATTATAAAAAATTTTTATAATAATTTAAATAATTTAAAAATATATATATAACTTATCTTTATTACAATTATATTATAAAAATTATTAATTTCATAATTTGTAATATTTTATGAAATTATAAAAATTATATAAAGAACTTAGAACATTTTATAATTTTATTATATATTATTAATTATTATATTTGTATATTTTTATTTTTCTACTTTGTATTTT
>CAJVPL010001786.1:0-11827 GCA_910591945.1 Ambispora gerdemannii
TTTAATTAGTGGTCCAAATTTGAATCCGTCATAGAAAAAAAGTTCTTCAATGTGAGAAATTTACTAATTGTAAATTTTGATTTAAATCACTTTATTTCACAAAATAATCTGTTGTCAAATTATTTTTATAAAATATTAGTGGTTTCAAGGTTTCAAATGAACACTTTTTTATTTTGTTAGAACTAATAGTCATGGAAATAAAAATTCTAGAAAGTTAATTTTCGTGTTCCGTTACATGTGTGAGCCACTGTATTAATATTTCATTTGAATTTATAAAATTTATCTGCATCACTCGATAGTGAAATTAATTTTAATAAAGACTTGACTCTTGTAAATTGCATTTGAATGGATTTTTTGCTCTTTTTTATATTTGTAGAAATACTTTTTGTAATCTATCTCCTCATCGAGCCAAATACTTTCTTTTTTTTTTTAGTTCACTCATAAGAATATCTTAAAACAGATGAAGAAATTAAAGTGTTGTAGTATACTGAAAATACAAAGTATTCAGTTTTTGTTCTATTGGATAGTAGATAAAGTCGAGAAGTCCCTCGGCTGTAGGTCTGTTTTCTCAATAATAAATTTGCATCATTCAGAAACATGATTTTGTATCCAAGATCGTATTCCATTATTGATGAAGAATATCAACTTCACTCAGCAAATGGTCGTTCACCAGTTACAATCTCGTACATAATCATCTCAAAACTAACAATAACTGCGGCTTGTGAGTATGGCTTCTCTTTAACACTTCTGGACCGGTAAGTCCAAACTCGGCAATTTGAGGGCTATCAACAAATAATATATTTCCAGGGTGAAAGTTACGATGCACAAATCTATATGATTTTTTTCGCTTCAATTCAGTTTGCTGTAGTTGGAATCAATACGTATACTGTATTTGTGAATAGCACCGTCTTCTGCATAATCCATTACATCCGTAATAAATTCTAGAAATTCATTTTTTACTTCGTATTAACAGTAATATAATCAGAAGAGAACTTGAATGGTTCCGGTTTTAGGTAAGATGGTTTTGGGTTCTATATTTTACGTGAAGGGTTCTCTCCTCAATAATATTTTTCCTATTAACTTTCAATTGTTGCTTTTTGTAGCTAAAAGCCTTAAACTATTCAAAAATAAAGCGCTTTTCAATAAATCAATATCCCGTTAACAATATTAATACCTTTTCTGGATCAAAGATCCTAACCACAATCAATTACAACAATCTACAGTCTCAATTACTTGGAGAAGAATTATATGCAATTACTTCTGAATTTTTATTAATGTCCTTGAGGACTATATATACATCTTCGTAAAGTATTATTCTACAATTTATAATTAAAGAAAAAAATAGAAAATAAAACACCGCATAAACTTAGACCGCCTCTAATTCTTACCGCATAAATTTTTTACTAGTCGTCATAAAAATTTTAGCAGCAATGATTTTTTGGTTTTTTCTTTTTCGTCTCCCTTTTGATTTTCTCTGTTTCCTTAATTATTTGTTCAAATAGGGATTTTGGAGCGAATAAAAATAAACTAACAGAATCGGGCCAGGCGAGTTTTACCAAAATTGGGAGATTAAAGTTAACGTTAACTTTATGCCCAAAATTGATAATGATCAGTGATTTATCACTCGCACATTCATAAAAACGATAAAATAAATAAATAAATAATAAAATGAAACCTGACGTATTATTAGCTTCACACTATAATAAATTGTCAAAATTTTATGAAAATGCTAAATATTGTGACATTTCGATTATTGTTGGAAATACTGAAAGGACTTTTATGGCGCATTCGTCAATACTAGTGGCACAGTCGGAATATTTTGCTGTTGCTCTTTCCGATGCGTGGGTAAAACGAGAACCTAATAATTTAATCTTCTTTAAGAAACCAAACATTGAGCCACGTATTTTTGAAATCTTATTAAGGTAATCTTTGTGCTGCTGAATAAATATATTAAGTAGAAATTAATCTATCTTTCTTCATATAAGATATATGTACATCGGCAAAATCGATTTAACAGATCATGGAGTGCCAACACTTTTAGATTTGATGATTGCTGCCGACGAATTAATTCTTGAGGATTTAATTGAATATATTCAAGAATATCTTTTGGAAGAGTATTCTGAATCCATGGTTGAAAATTTCGCTACGGTCAGTCACGTTGTTTTTCAACATTACTCCTTTGTCAAACTCCAGGAATTTTGTACAGAAATTGCATTCAAGAATCCGGCTGCAGTTTTTCAATCCACCGATTTTACAAAAATTCAGGAAACAATAATTATCTCTTTGCTCAAGCGAGATGATCTGAATCTAAGCGAGATTGAAATTTGGGAAAAAGTTCTTAAATGGGGAATCACTCAAGCATCAATTTCTGGCAACGTCGATTTATCGGTTTCAGTAGAACAATGGTCACAGAACGAATTCAATCAGCTCAGCATTGCGCTTAAAAACTGTCTACCATTAATTCGTTTCTTTCACATAAACTTTGTTGATTTTTACAACAAAGTGATGCCATATTCGGAACTATTATCGAAAAAACTTTACAAAGATTTATTGCATCATTACATGGTACCTGGAAGTGAGGAACAACAAGCGTCACTTCACACCATCCGTGATTCACACAACCAACTATCAACAATTCTTTCTCGCAACCAAACCAGTAAAATTATTCAATGGATAAAAGAACAGCATAGTGGAAAAAATTATTCATTCAACTTTAACCTATTATTACGTGGTAGTCGAGATGGATTTACAAAAGAAGATTTCCACCGTTTATGTGATAAAAAAGGCCCAACTATTATTGCTGTTCGTGTCAAGAATTCTAAGAAAATTATCGGTGGTTACAGTTATTTTGAATGGAAATCTAATCGTCAATGGCATACAACATCAACAAAGTGCTTTTTATATAAATTTGATTCTGATGATATCATGGGTTCAAATGGCGTTTTAAGTAAATATACATCTGGTTATAGTACTTTCAATTATGCAGACAGAGGTCCTTGTTTTGGAGATGGTCATGACTTGGGTTTGTTTACATTTCACACGCATACTAATTATTGTCAGAAACTTTCTTATGAGATTGGTCTTCTAGGCAAAGATAACGAAATAATACGTTTTGATATTGATGATTATGAAGTATTTCAACTAGTTCAGAATATAAATGCTTTTTAGTTTATAAATGTCGGTATTTTGTTACAATATTGTCTCTATTTACAATATACAATCACTTTATATTGAATCTTGTTAAAATGAATGGAAAAAGCTTGTAGATTTTTTATATATAAACTATTGAAAAATCGCAGAAAAATCCGCTTAATAACAGAATTTTCACTATAAAGACGTATTGAATTATCGGCAAAATTGTCTAATGCCTGGTTTAGGTTTTCTTTTGGCATTAGTTTTTTGCCTCCTTTCCTTTTGTTTCTTTTACTTTTTTTGGCGTCTGATTTGAATAGTCGTTATTTAAAAATAATATATTTTCATTACATGTACATTTTGATTCGGAATTCTATGACATAGTCATAAGCTAATAACGATGTAAATTAACAAACAGTCGTAATATAAGTTAACCACACAATAACGTTAAACCGATAAACTGAATTTGGGTTTAGGAACAGTTATAGTAAATCCCCCGTTAAACCAAATTTTTCAAAATTTTTACTAATAGCACCGATTCTTTAATTTATATTTTGGATCAATTACATAAATAATCATATTCGTATTATTTATTGTTTATATGTTTAAAGAAATTGATATGTATAACGCATTACATTTGTTACAAATTGATAACTATAGTTAAATTAAAGTATTTAAGAGAAATTTTAATTAATATTGATAAATATTATAATAGTATTATAAAACTGTATAAATATAATCATTTTCTTTAAGTATCAAAATTAATGATAATAATACTATTTCTGAAAAATGAATTTTAAAGTGATACTATTTTAATACTAATGTAATTAACTATAAGTTAGAATTATATAAAAGAGAATTTTCTTAAAGAATTTGAAAATAATAATAAAAAAATACAATAATAAAATAATAAAATATTATATTAGAAATTATTGTTAAAAGATTTTCAATTCTTGAAAATTAATACTAAACTAATTATATATCAATTTATTAACTATTACTAATGAAAAAGTATTATTAAGAGCTAAATTTATAATTATTAATAATAATAAAAAACAATTACTTGTATAATATTTATAGATTTGAAGCTTATAAAAAATTTAGTTCTCTTATATTTTCCAGAATCAAAATAATTTATTATAGAATCAAAAAAATAAATTTTTTTCCAATAAAAATATATATTAAATATTGTAATAAGAATAATAAATAATATATAAACAATTTTATATATTAAATACTAATATTAATATCTATTTTAAAAAAATTTAAAAAATTATTTTGTATTTTTAAACCAGATGAAAATATCTATATTTATATTTGTACTTGTATTTAAATTAATAATATTAGAATAATACTCAGACATCAAATTTTGTTTTTAAAACTAAAAATTAATGAGTTTAAATAAAATTACAAATAAAAAACTTCTTTTATATTATGTATTTTACTTTAAAACTAATTATTTTATGAATTAATAAATTAACTAAAATTATTTAATTATTTACAAATTAAAAATTTATAAAAGTCTTGCTTTATTAATATTCAATATTTAGTTTAATTTTTTTGTGAATATTTCTAATAAATATTTAATAAAAATTAAAAATATCAAAACTAAATAAAAACAAATTAATTATAATTTTGTATATAATCTTAAAAAAATAATAAAATTATTATTAAAATATACATTTTAAAAAAAATATATTAAAATATAAATTTTTCTCTTTATATAAAATTAAAATATTATTATTATTTATTTTAATATATATTTTATTAGATTTTTAGATTTATTCTAATTAAGTTATTTTCATTATATAAAATAAATAATTTTTTATATATAATTAATATGAAAAGTAATATTAAACATATTTTTTACCTATAACTTAATAAAAAATTGTTAAAATTTATGAAAATTTGATATTCTATTCTTTAAAATAACAGAAACAAAATTTTTAAGATTACAAAGTATATCAAATTAATTAAAAAGATTTAATTTTGATAAATTCATAATAAAATATAATAAAATATAGTCTATTTATTTAATAAATATTAATAAATAAATTTTTTTAAAATACAGATTAATTATTATTTTTAAATATATTTAATAAAATTTTTTATTGTTATATATAAAAAAAATTATTAGTAAATTTTAAAACTTTTATATAAGAAAATTAATATATAATATACTATATTTTATTATAAATATATAATATATAATAAAAATTTTAATAACAAATAAAATTAATTTATATTTTAGCTTTATGTTAAAATATAATAAATATAAATTAATATTAATATTATTAAATAATTAAATCATTTAAATAAACTTATAAAGTATTATAAGTAATATTAAAATAAACTATTATATTTATTATTATTATTATAAATTAAATATGTATTATTATCTATTTCTATATATTTATAGTTATATATATTTATATTTATTCTATTTTTTTTATTTATAGATAAATATAATAAAAAAATCTTTAGAATTTTATATTTCTTTTATAATTATCTAATTTTGCTTTTTTAAGAGGAGTAATTACAAAGAAATTTTTTAACAAAATAATTATTATTATATATTTAAAAAAAATAATAAAAATATATTTTTTATTTATTTTCAGTAAAAAGTTTTTTATACTATAATATATATATTTCTAAGCTTGCTTATTAATAATATTAATTTATTATTATAATTAAAAATATATTTTAAAACTAATATTATAATTAGAACTAGTTTAAAAATATAATCAAATTAATTAGTTATAATTTAATTGAAAATATATTTATTAATTTTATTTTATATATTTGTTTTATTTTTAGTAATTTTGTTTAATACAATTATATAATATAAAAATATAAATAGGAATAATTATTATTTTATAACAAAAATAATTTATTTAAAATATTTTAAATATAAATACAAAAAATTAAATTAATAATATTTTAATTGAAACTTGTTTTTTAATAATATATAAATTAATAATATATTTTTTTAAAATTTATATAATATATAAAATCTAAAGTTATTAAATATTTGTATTTTATAAAATATATAAACTTCTTTATTAAAAAAGTAAATGCATAAACTAATTTATTAATATGCTCAAAAAAAAGTTTATTTTATTATATTTATAAATTAAATTTTGTATTTACTTTTTGATAAAGAAGTTTATATATTTCTTAAAATAAAAATATTTAATGAATTTAGATTTTATATATCATATATTATATAACAATATAAATTTTTTTGTTTATTTTTAAAATATTTTTAGTTAATTATTTTAATTATAAAAAAATAATTATTTTTGTTTATATTTAATCATAATATTAATATTATAATATATTATTATTTATTTATAATATTTTTAATAATAATTTTTATTAATTTTATTATTAATATAATAATTCTTGATTATTTAATAAAAATGATATATATAATAAATATATATTTTCTAATTATTAATTATAGTATTAAAATAAATATTATATTTTCTAATTATTTATTTTATTATAAAAATATATTTTCTAATTATTTATTATAGTATCAAAATAAATATTATATTTTCTAATTATTTATTTAATTATAAAAATACTTTTTTAAAGAAAATTATATAATAGTATTAATAATAATAACTAATTAAATTATAAAATTAATTTATAATATAATATTATAATTAAAAATAAATAAAACGAAATATATTTTTGAATATAAATTTTAGATACTATTATATATATTTTAAATTCAATTTTTTAAATATAATTTTATGAAAATTTATTTAAATTCTATATATATAATAAAATTAGTAATAATACAATAATATTAAAATTTATTAATTAAATATAACAAAATACAATTTTTTTAAAATAAAAGCTTTTAATTTTATTAATAAATATTTTTTAATTTTATATTTAAATAAAGATAATATTATATATTTTAATATATATTTTTTTCAGATTTTTTAGATTTATTCTGATAAATCTATTCTAATTATATATAATTTAATTATTTGTTTATAATTAAAATATATAAAAAAAATAATTAACTTTATATACAATTAGAATATTTTTATCAAATTAGATCTAAAAAATCTGAAAAAATATATATTAAAATATGTAATATTATCTTTATTTCAATGCAATAATAATAAATATTTATTAATAAAATTAAAAGCTTTTATTTAAAGAGAATTAATAAATTTTAATATTATTAAATTATTACTAATTCTATTATATATTATATAAGATTTGAATACCAAATTTATTTAATAATATATATACAAAAATTAAAAAAAATTTTATTAATTAATTTTGCAATTATTTTTAAGAAAATATATTTTCATCTTTTAAAAAATAAATATATAAATTTTTAATTAAATTTACTTCATAAATAAAGAATTAAAAAAGATATAATTTGTTTAATTTCTTAATAAAATATAGTAAATTCAAAAAAATTTAATTTTAATTAGATTTTATTAAGAGATTTAGCAAAATTATATCTTTTTTTAATTATTTATTATTTTATAATTATAAAATAAATTTAATTAAAAATTTAAATATATATTTTTTGAGATATGAATATATATTTTCTTAAAAATAATTTTAAAAATAATTAATAAAATTGTTTTTTAGAATTTTATTATACTTCTTAATTTTTTATATTTCAATTTGCAATCTTTAATAAAAATTTACATAAAATTTTATTAATTTAAGTTACTTATACTATTAGAAAATCTTGTTTTTCAGATTTTATATAATATATATATACATCTTTATACTATATTATCAGAAATTAAAAAATAGTAAAATTTATATTGTTTCTTTATATTAAAATTTATTATTTTATTAATAAATATTTTTTATTTTTATACTAAAATAAAGATGTCAACCTATATTTTTAATATATATTCTTCTAAAATATTCTAAAGAATATATAGGTTATCATCTTTATTTTAGTATAAAAATAAAAAATATTTATTAATAAAATAATAAATTTTAATATAAAGAAACAATGTTAATTTTACTATTTTTTTTCAATTTTTGATAATATAGTATAGGTGTGAGTATATAATTTTATAAGATTTAAATAAATTTTTATGAAATTGTACTAAATAACTGAATTACAAATACATATAATAATATCTTTTATATAAAATATTTTTTTAAATAAATTGTATTTTGAGATATAAGTATATTATAAATATATTTTGTTATTAAATATTAATTCAGATTTAGACTTAGCTTATTTTATATTATTAATATTAACAAATTATTATACAATTTATACTCTAAATAATCATTCTGATATGATTAATATTAATATTTGTATTTTATTAAATATATTGATTATTATTTTCTTTAATAATTTTCTTATATCAAATTGCTAAAATTACTATAAGCTAAAATTACTTGAAAATTACTAAAAACTGGAACTTCATCTGGTGATTTCTATAGTTACTGATTATTTTAAGAGAAATTTCAAGAATTTACAAATTATTAAAAAATCAAACATTTATTGAATATATAAAATAATTGGTAAGCTTCTTTTATTCTATCTGTAACAAGACAAAATATCTGCAATATATATATTTATATTTTCTGTATAACATTTAAAAAATTTTTTATTTACTATATCAGTAATTTAATATTTAATAATATATTTACAGGGTGAAATTCACATTATACAAGTTTCTCAGTGTGAATTTTACATAGCTATTGCTCTCTGATAATATAAACTAAATGATTTAATTTTCTCCAAGTCAATTCTTCGTAATTGAAAGTAATATATTTTCTTTGTGATTGGCTTAATACAAATACGCCATTCTTTTCATACTCACAAATTCATCTTCTTCCTCCAGGTCACAGTATCTGCCTTTCTTTTACCTTTTTTCCCACCAACAGGACTCTGAACAGGCAACATCTATAAAATAAAATAGTAAATTAATATATGTATATTTGTCAAAATTCTAATTCTGCAGTATAGCCAACAACGAATTACTTTATCTTTTTCAAATTATTTTAACAGTTTATATAATATAACGTATACTAAATCGAAAAATTTTATTGTCTGCGAATCAATTCAAAGATGAGATGATCATCTTTTTTATAAGAAAATATCGATATATGAATCAGATTTAAGCCCCCGTTATGTTGGTTTTTAGTTAAAAAAAATTATTCCAAAGTAAAATCACTGAAATTTAGAGCAGTCTGAATCTATTTTTTGAAAAGCCTAAGTTTATTAGAAAATAAAAAAAATCCATTCGAAGGATGAGCATTCCTAATTTCCGCGTATTTCTTTTATCAGACTGTCGATGTCTTTATTTTCGCTCGACAATTCAGCTTTATAAATTAATTTGTGATAATACATGTACATACATGTATTTACTACGTACTGTAGAAAGATGTTAGACATATTCAAATCAATTGATATACATTTACAGTTTACATGTACTAGAGTTATGTATGCATAGTGTCTTCCGTTCATTGCATGAATTAAATACGTAACATTGCAGATCGACAACAACGATAACGACAGAGTTTTTCTAATCTTTAAAATCATTCGATATTATATCAACACCATTGGATTCTACCATGAAAATCAAAGACAACGATGAATTGTATGATTCAAAACTACACGAAGGATTATCAAGAATCATTCAACGAATGTTTTCTTCCGAAAATGAAGAATTGAAGAATATAGCTTAAAAATAAAATCAATTATCCATAATGAAATTGATAGCACCGGAAAAACATCATTACTATCCATTTATAAAGATGAATTATTTGTTGATTTTTGTCATCAATATGAAATAGCATTAATCAATGAGCCTAGGCTTATTTATCTGATTTATGAAGAGTTATATGCGAAAAAGAATAGTACTTCAAAAAATCTTTTGGATCATTATAAACAATTTGAAAAAAATAGAATGAAAAAAGATAGTGAAACACTTGACTGGCATTTGAAATTGGCTGAAAATAGAGATGCTCAAATACAGCGCATTCTTGGTTTCTGTTATCAAAATGGAATCGGAACACAAAAAAATGAGAAAGAAGCATTTGAGTGGTATTTGAAATCAGCAGAAGGTGGAGATGCTAGTGGACAATCTAATCTTGGTTGGTGTTATCTAAATGGTGTAGGAACACAAAAAGATGAGATAAAAGCATTAGAATGGTATTTGAAATCGGCAGTGGGCGGAGATGCTAGTGGACAATTTAATCTTGGTTTGTGTTATGATAATGGTGTAGGAACACAAAAAAGCATTTGAGTGGTATTTAAAAATCAACAGAGGGTGAAGATGCTAGTGGACAATTTAATCTTGGTCTGTGTTATGATAATGGTGTAGGAACACAAAAAAAGCATTCGAGTGGTATTTGAAATCAGCAGAAGGTAGTAACGCTACTGGACAAAGAAATCTTGGTTGGTGTTATCAATATGGAACTGGAACACAAAAAGATGAGAAAAAAGCATTTGAGTGGTATTTAAAATCAGCAGAGGGCGGAGATGCTAGTGGACAATTTAATCTTGGTGTTTATGTAATGGTGTAGGAACACAAAAAGATGAGGAAAAAGCATTCGAGTGGTATTTGAAATCAGCTAAGGGTGGAAATGCTAGTGGACAATTTAATCTTGGTGTTAATTTTCAAACTGGAATTGGAACACATAAAGACGAGCCCTTTATGCAAACAATAAATATTTTAATACACTTATAAAAGATAAATGCATTCTGACGCTCGATTTTTTTGTTGGTTGGAAATTGACAATAAATCATTACAAAAAATAAAATGAATTGATTTCAAGCAATACTATCAGATTATTTATTGATTAGACAGTTAAAAAAACTTTGAAAACAATCTTCACCCAGAAAGATATTATGAAACAGTCAACTGTGTATCAAGTGAACAATATAACAAATCTCTGATAAGTTTAAAATATCCAAAGAAGAACCAACCATATACTTTATAAAAAATTAAGAAGCAAAAAAACTGTAGCAAGTCTTTTGAGAGAATATGATAAAATATGAAATATACAGACTTTTAAAAGGCTCTTTTTATACTCTACACATACAAAATGTATCAACGCGTATTGTAAAAAAAATATCTCTTTATTACTTTTTTAATTCATTATTTGGTGTGCAAAACGGAAATTAACGAGGATAATTTACAGTGGGTCATCAAAAAGATCCGTCCAAAATTATTTTGCATTTTGTAGTAGCTATTTTAGATAAGAATATAGAAAAGGATCCTAACTTACAGAAGTTTTTCCCATGTGGTGTGGTAAATTTCAGGCGGACAATACAACACCTACAGTGGCCTGCATAAATAACGCACCACTTGCATCGCTAATCGTTGATCACCTGATTTTAACTTGTCGATCCGACAAAGTGGTGGTGCGTTTTTTTTTGCCGTTTTTATCAAGAATGTAAAAATATGCTTTAACATTTTTTTGAACATATAAAATCAAAAAAAATTTATAATAAAAAAGATTCCTTAGCATGTATTCTATTAGAATTTGCTAATTTTTTTAAAGATTTTAAAATATAATAACTGATAAAAAGTATGAGAATACTTATTAATTGTTATAATAATTTTTTGAGTATTTTACTATGTAAAGTTAATTTTTTATTAATAATAATCTTCTATATGATAATTAAACTTGTTTATAATGTTAAATTCTATAAGATAATAAAAAATTTTGTTGTATT
>CAJVPL010001787.1:0-11810 GCA_910591945.1 Ambispora gerdemannii
GATATCCCCTAATTTTAAGTGGATATAAAATATCTCTGCGCCTTTAAAGAGCGCTTTACGGTACTAAATTACTTATAAATTACTTTATAATTACTTCTAAATTACTTGATAATTATTTTATTCTATATTAAATTATATATGTTTAAATATATGTAAATATAATACATATCTACATAATGAGTAATGTTACTTAAAAACAATTATAAGATTAATTTAGAAAAAATATAATATCAAGAAATGATAAGTATAATACTAATTTAATCTAAGCAATGATTTTGATAATTCTGAATTTTAATTAGTTAATTATAATATATGACATGTAATTTTTTATGATTTTTCATAATATTATTATATTTTGTAATTATCATAGTTGTTATCTTTATTTATTTATTTTTTTTTGATAATAACTTTTTTTATTAATAATAAGAGATAAAAAATTATATTTCATCTATAAAAAGAGTATCAAAAAAGTTATTATTATATTTTATAAGTTTTTAAAAGAGCTGAAGAGTGCTTAATAATGTAATAATAAGTTACTCAATTAGAATAATTATAATAAAATTTATTAAAAATTATGGATGAGAAAGTATAATATAATCAAATATATATAATATATTAAGTATTAAATTATAATTACAATTAAATCTCTCTATAATTATATTCATTTATAGTTATATTTTTCTATAGTTATTCTATTTTACTTTTTTATTTATATATAAATATAATAAAAAATTTATCGAATTTTGTTTTCTCGAGAATAGTAACTATAGAGAAATTGACTATATAACAAATTTAAAGAAAAGTAATAATATTTTTATAATATAATTAATTAGAATAAGATCTGAAATTTTTAATAAAAATATTTAATTAAAGAATTTTATATAATTTTATTATAAAATTATAATTTTATTATAATTTTATTATTAGATAAATTTATTATTAATTTATTATATGTTTTTAATTATTATTTATTATTCTTGAGATTCTAAGTACTATGAAATTTATTTTTTTACTAGTTAAAATATATGTAATATTTATAAGTAATTAATAAATAAAAAATAATCATTTGAAATGATCACTTGAAATAATTATTTAAAATAATCATTTAAAGTAATTACTTGAAATAATTGCTTGCAATAATAATTATTTTGTAAAATATCAAATTATAACAATATAAAATTAATTAATAAAATATAATAAAATATTATTTAATTAAATTTATAATATAAATTAATCAATAAAATAAGAACTAAATATTTATATTATAATACTATTTTTAATAATAGTTTTTAGTTTTTTTTAATATAAAAACTTAGTTTTTTCTATTTTTAAATTAATAAAAACATGTGAATAATATATAAATAACTTAAATTTCACAAAAATAATAACAATAGTTAATGTTTTGCTTTGCTTTATATTTGAATTGCTATATTTTCCAAAACAAAAAGTTATTTAGCAATCAAATAAATTAGTATATTTTTATATTAAGTAATCAAATTATAAAACTTGAAAATTTAAGATATATTGATTTTTAATATATAAAAAAAATGTTATTAATTTTAGATTTTTAAAGTCTTGAAATTCATAAGAAAAATAATTAATAAAAAATTAAAGTCTCTTTGAATATACAAAATAATTTACTATCTAAAAAATCATTAAAAAAGCTTAAAATTTTTCAGATTCCAAATTAACAATTTTAATAATTTATAAAAAATTAAAGATTTTTTAGTTATGTATTAAATTTAAAACTCTAAAAAGTTTAATTTATTGGTTCATATACATATAATTTAATTAATAGAGTTTAAATTCATATTATTAAATTATATAAAATTTTAGCTCAAGAGATTTGAAAGTCAGCTTGTTAGAAATCCTAATTAAATTACATCAATTTCAAATATTTAAATTTTTTTATATCGATTTTATATTTTAAAAATCTTGAATTTACAAAAAAATATTATATAGAAAAGCTTTCAAATAAAAAATTTAATTAATTTTTGTCATAAACTCTCAAAAAAAGACTAAAAAGACTCAAAAATTAAAAAATCAAAAGATATAAAATTGAAAAACAAAAATCAAAAAGTTTGCTTACTTTTTCTACTACTTGACTTGATTAAAAATAATTATATATCAGATTAAATAAAAACTAATATAAATTCAACAATAAATCATTTTTGAAGTCTAATTAAAAATGATTATATATCAGATTTAAATAAAAAACTAATAAATATCTATTTTTAATTTAATTATAAAAATAGATTATTGTCAAATTTGTATAAAAAACTGGATTTTTGATAGATTTTTGTTTTTTTTACTGGAAAATAGTTTCTAATTATTTTATAATTAGCTATCTCTCACTTTTAATTGTTTAAAAAAGTTCAGTTTGTATATATTATAGAGTAAATAGTCAAATATAACTTTTTTCTATATTTCTTTAACAAAGTATATTCTTGTTTTTTTGTATAATTACTTTAACATGTTTGTTATAAATGTAATACAATTCTTAAATAAAATATTAGTTATTCAAGCATATTTGTTATAAATACTATATTTTTTGATGATTAATTTCTAAATCCTTTGATATATATTTGTAATAAAATTATAATTGAATAAAAAATTATTATTACAATTTATAAATATGTTTTTGAGTCATATTTGTTATAATACAAATATTATAATCTTTATATTTTGACTTCAAAATTTAGAGAACACTTTTTAGCTGTTCAAATTATAATATTAAAGAATACAAACTGTTATCACTTTTAGTAATTTTATCATTAGTACTTTTAGTACTTAATATGTATTCAGTCTAATAGTTATAATACTTTAAATTATTATTATAACATTATAAATTTCTTTGAATATTCTTTTGAATATTATAAATATCTTTGAGTATTTTGAAAGTTAACCAAAACAATAACACTATATAAATGAAACAATTTTTAGTGAGAATGAAAAAATTAAATTAGCTCTATTCATTTTTTTTGTAAATAAAAGGAGTACTTTACATTTTCATGTATTGATTGCTATTTAAAGTATCCAGATATTGTATATAAATTATCACCATGTTTATATAAATGAAAAAGCAAAACAGGATAATTAAAGTGTAAATGAGCATGGCTATAAAGGTTTGTATTATTAGGATAATTAACAAGTATTACAGATAATGTCTTCATTTTTTATTTACTTATATGGTTATGTTATTTATGCAGACTACTGTATTTATTTCTTTGAACGGAATCGGATCTTTAACATCCCTAGCAAATTATGTTTTCTTTATATATTAAAGTGAAAATTATCAAATTATTTTGGAAAGTACTAGTCCAAGTGGTATATATACGTATTTGAATTGTTGTCCAGAAAATTTAGCAAAAATAATATGAAGTGATCATTAGATTTTTTCCGTCAAAAAACTTTTATTTATATTATATAATTACCAAAATTGCTCTTAACAAAAACCCAAAATGATGAATGATGAACAAAAATAAAAACAACTACATTAGCAACAAGTGAAAAAAGGAACCGCTCCTTTAACAGTATCTAATCGTTCACGAACAATTTTTTTCTTTCTCCTTTCACCATCACCGTGTTTTGAATCAAAATCAAAATTTAACTTGCTTTTCAGTTTCGCTGCCCATTTTTGGCTCATCGACGAGGCAGCAGTTAATGAAGACTTTCCGGCAGCACTAACAGCAGCCGAAGGTCTTTGTATAGAGCCACTATCTTCTGACATACTTCGCCTTATTTTTGGTGAAGGAGGAATATCAAATCGCTCCGAGACAGGTTCTCCTCCAATCGCATTATTAACAGCAGGAATTCCAGCAGCATTATTATGGCTTACATAATCATCTACAGAACTTGGCATAATTTCATCGTTATCATCATCGACTGTCTCTTCGTCTAAAACAATCACAACATTTTGTTTTCGATAAAGATCTATTGGACCTTGATCTAGTTGTGTTAATGCTTCGATTATATTGCAGCCTTGGCCTTTTAGAACCGAGACTTGTTTCTGAAACATTCCTTCGTCAAAGTCAGCATCCATTTGAAATAATACTCGCAGTTCGTTGACTGTTTCTTTCCACCATTGAGGATCACTGAGAAGAGGAAGGAAGTGATTCCTTGTTTTTTGAGTAAAAGGTCTACCAATTAGACTTGTCGGTAAATATAGCCATCCATAAGGATAAGATCTCCATGAATCGGGATGCTTGAACGGGAAAGCTAAACCGTTGTCAATGGCTGCTACATGGACATGGGGATATGGAGTGGAAAATGACTTTTGACTGCAAGACGACGACGACGGCGACTTATTCGCTGAATTTAAGGATTCATTGTCTGCATTTGTGGATGCTGGATTTGTTTTCGATTGTAAAGGTGTATTGGTTCCATTATTAATGTTGTCATTATTGTTATCCAATTTTGCATCTGTTATTTCTGGAAATGTGGATGGTGATGTGCTTATAATGTCAAAAATATCACAACTAGGTGTATTCAAAGGCGTATTTTCACTATCTGAATTTTCTGATTTTTTCATTGACATCATATTCACGGGTTTAGGAGGTGAGAGTGCAACGTTAATGTTCTCAGGTTTTTCGCAATATTTAATCATCCAGTTATCTAATCCACGATCTTATCGGAAATTCACAATATACTTGTTATTACTACTTTTATAAAAGACTTAATTGCAAGAAGACACCAAACATACCAGTATTTCTCATTAAATAATCCAAAATAATTAATTTTTCAAACTGCTCCCTAAATTGATCCTGTAAAGCCTGGGTCCAAGCAAAACGCCTTCCCAACGGATAAGATTCTTCTGATTCATCACCACCTTCTAACCTATTATTACTTAGGCACATTAGCGCGTTCAAGCGACTATGTTGTTGTCGCTCTGGCTCGTTCTCAATTTCTTGGCTCATTGCTCTCATAAGATTACTTTGACTATCATTTTCTGGCCATGGATGATCCCTCAAAAACACATTGGCGTCTTTGTATCCTTCAAGAAATACTTGAAAACTGCCGATTTTTTCAGGCAATGGTTTTGGATTTTTTTTTGATTTCGCAGCATGACGATCCAAATAGTCGTAATGAAAACTTGGCGATGATAAATGCGTCACTTTAGTGAACGGGACTATATGTAATTGTAGACGTTGATCGAGCAGAAATGCTCCTGCCTCTGAGATATATCCGAGATTTGGAATCAAGCTTTCTCAATAAATTCAGAATATCGTATTAATATTATCGGAAAATAATCAAAGACACAGAGATGTCAAAACAAGAGAAAAACTCACCAACTTCTTCCAAAGAAACAAGGAAATAAATTACGATGAATCCATTTGGTCCATTTAGGATTTAAATTGCCATATGGCTCTTCATTTTTTGGCTTAAAAACACCGACGATCCTTCCTTCCTTGTCACGACAAAAATAGGATCCTGAGGAACCTTGACTAATACGTTGAGGCGGATATCCAGATGAAATTGCAGTTTTCACAGATTCGACAATCTCCAGAAACTGTTCTGTATTCATCGGAGGCTTGTGATCAGCTGTAAGGGGCATCAAGGTGGGCTAAATAAGGAAATGGAGGACATTTTTTTAATATTCCTAATTGAATTGTTTCACACGCATTCTAAAAAATTCAATTACACATACCACACAATCAAGCAATGTCTCACCTGCCAATCCTTGAGCGAAGCAATGGGTTTAAAAATCGATACGAAATCATACTCGTCCAAATTTTTTCTTTTTCCTTTTAAGAATTTTCTCGAAATTTGTGTCCATGTACTAGGAGAATAATGTGGGTGGTAGTGGTGGTGGATATTATCACTATTATGTCTTTTTTTATTATTACTATTATTATTGTGGTTATTTGTCTCGGATTCTTCTTCGAGCTCTACAATACTTTCAGCTGTAGCACTTCTTTCTGGCGCCGAAATGCTATATATCGCTTCACCGTTTTCATTTAATGGTTCCATCGTCGAGTGTGTGTAAATGTTGTCTCGGGGAGATTCTTGTTCTGTTAGAATACGAGATTCCTGAAAGGGAAAAAGAAGTGGCCGCTTCTTTTTTCGGCTGTAACTGTTAATATTATCACTATTACTTCTATAGTAAGGTTTGGTGGTTTGTAGTGATTGTGCCGGTGGAGAATCAAAGTCAATTGTTTCTTCTTCAAAAGAATCCCTTTGCTGAATCTTTACGTAACCAGTTTTCTTCTGGCCGTTACTATGATTGATCATTGAATGGCAATATAAGAAAAATCTGTGGCTATGACGTTGAAATTACGAAGATACTATATATAGAAAAGACGAAAAAGATAGTTTGTCGTATCAAAAAAAAGATGACAGTTAAAAATAACGAAAAGGATGCCTATATAATATTATTGGCACCAGAAAATGATATTTTACAGAGGGATATGACGAGATTACACAATTGCACGACGGCAACAAAGCTAGTGATAGTGGCGGTAGATTTCATGTTTAATGGTGAGAATACAAAATTGCGAATACCATATATACGATTATGCATGTAGTCATGTATGTATATGTATGTCATAGAAGATGAAGAGAGAGACAATGCAGTATAATTGTCGTTCCATTGTCCTAATTATAAGAAAAAGTTAGACGCCAATCGTTTCTAAACAAAAAATCCCTTTTATAGATGATGATCTTTTATAAGTTTAATTTTAAATATATTACATTATTTTAAATGCCAAATTCAAGATTATTTTTATATATACTTTTTGCCAAGCAATTATTAAAATTCGTGTTAATTATTTTTGTTTGTAATTTATTTTTCAGGCCATCCTTTCTCACCACTTTCCCCATCTGCCAAAGCATCTTGCTGACTCACAACACGTAACACCGATTTCTTACTAGACTCTTGCATTTCACCCGCGATGATTAGCTCATCAAGAACAAAATATGCCTTAAGAAGAAAAACGATGTAAAAAATAAAATTCAGATATTAGATAATAACAAATAGATAGGTTGATATTACCTTTTGAAAATTAAAAATCAAATCTAATTCACATACCTATAATAATAAATTAAAATTAAAAATATAATTAGAAATCAATAAAATATCATAGATAATAAACAACTCACATTTCCAAAATATCGATCCAAAATCTCAACATATCGATGAATAATTTCCAAGGTTATAAGTTCATTGTCATTTGATGAAATACCAGTTACGAAGTAAAGACTTGCATATCTAATTGAACATATTAATCCGAACAAATCAAGAATTAAAAAAATGTTCTATCGATTGAAAGATAAATTCGACTCATTAGTAATTGAATGTTCACTTTCCCACCTTCGATATACTACTTTTTCATCTATTACAAGGAAAGAAGATAGATCACATAAGTAATTCAGTAAAATCTACTTGATTAAAAAAAACCAGAAAATGATACACTTTCTCACCTTTATATTCCAAGAAATTACACATTTTTGTTCTTCGTGACAAAACCATCTGTGTGACTTCTTTGATAATTTTTTGTTTTTCTTTTGGTGATAAGGTATTAAACCATTTGGCTAATCGTACCTTGCCTTGTCGGCTCACCAATAAAACATATTTTATCTTTATATAATAAACAGAAAATGTAAGACCGCTTTGTTTTTAGCTGTCATTTTGTGCCATTAAAAATGAATAAGTTACCGCCATTCTTTTCTTTTACTCGCTTTCTATTCTGTGTATTTTATTTTTATTTATATTATTTATATGCAAAGGAGAAGAAACTCGAACACAGATTATCAGTAGATCATTATGTCATCATTCAATTACCCTAACCATGGCGAAAAAAAATGTCCGGATCATGTGTCAGCCAATAAGAATGAATTTTTGATCTGATGGTGACACAAACCAAAACAAGAAAAAAATATGGGAAACAGATGCCTAAATCTAGTTTGGTAGACTAATAAAAAATGTCGGGAAGGCAATTTAATATATAATCTTGACCCCAGATCTAACCCTAACCCTAATCTTTAAATTAACCTTTAACAATAACCTCTATTACCGTAGAATTTTTCCGGACATACCAAATATCACATGATCCGGACATTTTTTTCGCCATGGCTAGGGTACTCCAAAGTGAAGTGAAGGCGAAAAAAAGTGAAGATCATGTGATTCCGATCCCGACCATCCCTTAAATTACTATCAATTACGTAATTGTAGTAAGACGAATTTTCGATGATTTCACAACTTTATATTTTGTCTGTCAAGAGAGGAGAAACTCTTTTATTTCGTGATTGTAAGTATTGTTAACTCAAGAGACAAAAGTAATTGATCTTCAAAAATACTAAGTTATGTTTTCCTTTGATAAGAGATAGAGATGATACACCACGTGATACACCAAGCAAGTTCAATGAATGGATAAAAGAGTGGCATATTGAAAATAACAATCCAATTGATCGTAATAATAATAGTTCACCACCTTCAGTATTTCATCTTGATGGTGTACAATATCTGTATATTGATATCAATGAGGCGGATCTTTATTTGGTGTGCACAACTAGATTTAATGTATCCCCGTTTACAATATGCGAGTTGCTTGGTCAAATTGCAGTTTTGATTAGAGATTTTTGTGGTTCTTTGAATGAAGAAAGCTTGATTATTAATTCTGATTTAATTTATGAATTGATTGATGAAGTTATTGTGAGTGAGTGATGCGAGCATTTCTCATCTAATTCTATAATAAGAGAAGTGTGTAAAGAATTACGATTTTATTTTACTAGGATTATGGATATCCGCAGACTACTTCAACTGATCAATTGATGACCTACGTATATGAAGAACCAGTCTTCAAACAAGAGAATATTTTACAATCAATATCTAATAAGGTATTTTACATTAATAAATTATTGGTGCGTTAAAAAATTATAATAAAAAATGTTCTCACAATCTAAATAACAAGTTCCAACCAAAAATACTCGGGGCATCTTCAGTAAACCAACAAACGAAGTCATCAATAGGAACAACGGCGATGATGATTAATAACAATAATAATATCAATAGATCCATAACTTCTCTTCGCGATACCAAGAATAAAAGTACCAGGACATCGATAAATGAAGTTTATATTGAAGTTATTGAACGTGTGGTTGCTGCTTTTGCAATAAATGTAATTAATTCTTCAAAATTCCTGTATAAATTATTATTGGCTTCATTTTGGTTTATTGTATTTCTTGGATTCTTTTTATGTTTATTTTCAGGGAATGACAGTTCGCGCTGAAATTGATGGATCAATACAAATTAAAAATTACTTGACTGGTAACAATCCCGAGTTAAGAATTGGATTGAACTCGAATATTTTGTCTGGTAGTCGAGATTCAGATAATTTAGGTAGTTAATTGTTTTTTATATTAGCTGAATTTTGATCTATCTATTCTAATTAAAAAAAAATACATACAGAAAAACCTCCTATCGTGCTTGACGATTACCTGTTCCACGAATCGGTTGTATCTTCAGGTAAGTGATATTCGAATAAACTAATAATACTTGAATACATTAGGAAGTTATTTAATGGAGAAAACTATTTCATTGAAGATTTCGAAAAAAATAAAAGTTTGGTGGTATTTCCACCTCATGGAGAATTCACTGCCATGATGTAAGAAACAACTTCAGGATGCATTGGTTTTTGTGTTGGATCTAATTTTTTTCTCAATAGATATCGAATATCCAGTGACATAAACCTTCCATTCCGTGTATTTCCACTACTCGAAAGTCCATCATTATCAGACAAATCAAAAACTAATACCAACAAAATGGACGTTCTAATTCGTATGAGGTCGGATTTTCCGAAAGATCGTATTGCGAAAGAGTGTTTTGTTTGGGTGCCATTGCCGAGGTCGAGTCTTAGGTAAGTAACATAATTAAAATAAGCAACATGCTTTGATTGCATTTGATTTACTAGTTAATTAAATTTTTTAACTGACTGTTAAATACGAAAACAGCGTTTCATCCGAATTTCTCGAGAAAAGCTCGCACGATTTCAACTCGAACTCGGATCAATCTTTTACTTTCGATGAGAAAACGAAAAAAGGAAAGTGGATTATAAATAATTTTGAAGGCGGAACGGAGAGAACTATAAGAATCAAGGTATTGTGAATCTATTATAAAAAATTATATAATTGTAATATATATAAAAACTAATACTTTTTTATACACAATTGAAAAGGTCATTGGAAATGAACCATTCTCAGTAGCATCGCAATTGGAAGTTGGACCAATTAGGTAAGAAGAATTTATGTATACAGTGAAAGCCGATATAATGGACTCTCCGTTCCTACTATATGGTCTGATCAGTGTTGGCAACTGTAACTGGGATTATAAAAAACTGCGCCAACTGGAGTACTGGAGCTATAAAATTTCATAAAACTGCCAACACTGTATCTGATATCCGTTAAATAAACTCTTTTTGATCTAAACTAAATATAGCTTTTTTCGAAAATTAGTCCGTTATAAGCTGAATCGGTCGACCATTATATCAAATAATATTGTTTTTATCTAATGCTTACTATTATTCATAATGAAATATTCAATATTATTTTTTTGTAGTCTTGAATTTAATATTCAGAATTACACATGCTCAAAAATCCAAATTCGAAGACTCAAAGTGCATGACAATAACAACAATCTTCCTATTAACAACAATTCAATCGCCCCGCAACGTTGGGTCAGATATTTTACACTTTCTGATAGTTACATTTGTCGCGTTTAATTAAATTTATAATAGTAAAATAACGCATCGGATTTTTTTTCATTGATTTCCTTTTCTTCATTGGGATCTTCTTACCCTTATTAATAATTCTGTGTTATCGGTCTAGCTCTTTTAAAACTTGACAAGAAATTTTTTCGGGAAAAAATCGATGCTCACACATCTCAATTGGTTGGTTTTATAACTTTCAAGTATATGCCATATCTTTTATATGATTTCAATCAGATAGTATTGTTATAGTATATTTTACTACCTGCATTTTTATTGGACATTATATTATTACGTTTTTATTGGTTATTTGATATATTATATCTTATTGGTTTACATTTATTTGGATATTATTTTTCAATATTACTAAATCACATTACTAGTGTCAAATACCAATGTTAATCAATTAGATTGCAGGATCAAAAAATTTAATAGAGTATATTTTTTGTGAATTATTTAATCACACACAATTAATTATAAAAAAATTACCAATGATAATTCTACAATTGAGCAATTATCCATTGTGACATAGTTACAAGTTGTGATACAAACAAATTTCTGAATCACAAAGAATATTATAAAAATAATAGAAATGCACACCATTGCATGAAAATTAGACATAAAGATCAGCCTAAATTATAAATCTATTCAATCAGATTCCTCTTTTAAATATAATTTAACACAAAAATATTGTAATTACTTTTAATTATTAATTATAATTATTAATAATTTTGTTTGTATAATTATATTTATTATAAATATATTCATACTTTAATTTATTATTTTTCTTTTAATTTTTCACTTATAAATTATTTAATTTCTCTTTAAAAATATCACCAATTCGCAAATCAAGAGCCAAAATAACACTTGCTAACTGTAACAAATTTCACATACCCTTGTATTTTCTTGTATCATGTCTATTCTTTTTCGTGTTATGTTTATCATTTTCTTGCATAACATGTATAATTTAATACAGATCTACATTAATACTTCTTAATGTTTCGCTAAATAGATTAGATGTGAAATGTAGATTATATTATTAATTTGGATACACATTGTTTTTAATTACTTTTATTTTTATTCGTTCTTTTTCTTTTTCTTTTATTATTT
>CAJVPL010001788.1:0-11774 GCA_910591945.1 Ambispora gerdemannii
TATTATTTATATTATTATTTATATTATTATTTGTATTATATTTATATTATTATTTATATTATTATTTACAAATATTACATAGATCATTTATTTATATTACATTAAATAATTTATATTTATATTAAATTACAAGATAAGTAAATAAGTAAGTAACTAAATAAATAAATAAGTAATTTTCTTGTAAATATTATTAGTAGTTTTAATTTAGTAATTTTTTATAAAAGAAATATATATTTTAGCTTAAAAAAGTCAATCAAGTCAAATCAAGTTCTCATCAAAATATTAATAACTCAAAAATAAACTTCTTTAATAATAATATCCTTTTAAAATTAATATAATTAGAATATTAATATAATTTTTTTTATTATTTCATTATTTAAGTTTTAAGTTTTATATTAGTTTTGTTATAATCTCTTATATATTTATAATTTTATATTAATAATCTCTTAAATATTTATAATATCATATTTATAATTAATTTCTTACATATTTGTAATATTATATTATCAAAATAATTTAATAAATTAAATTTATAATATTTTACTTGTCTATAAACTATTATTATAATTATTATATTATATATATATTAATTATAAAAAGATTTTTAAGTCACTTTCTAGCTGACTAGTATTTAATAAATATCTTTAGTTATTTATCTTATTTTTTTATCTAATTTGAAATATGTATTGAGTATATAAAAAGATATAATAAAAGTAAAAACCAAGTAAAATGATAATAATATATAAAAAGAATTAATTAAAATATAGAAATAAAATATCTGCTAAATCTTAATAAAATAATTTATATTAAGTATATATTATAATATAAATTTAATTTATAATAAAAAACTAATTAAAATATCTTAAATAAAAATCAATTAGATTCATAATAATTATTGTTCTTTATCAAATACTATTATTATATAAGGGAAATATTATTATTATAAATAGATGTTGAACTTTTTAATACTATATTTATCTAATTGATCTTTTGCTCTAATATATCAATTAATATATAATATATTATAATGAATATATAATATATTATAATAATAATAATATAAAGACAAAATTTTCAAAATCTGACTGGTAACTTTGTTTTTTATAACAAGTTCTACAAAGTTACCAGTCAGATTTTTAAAGTTTTGCTTTTATATTGAGTAATAGTATTTTTAAATTAAAATATATTGTCAATTTAAGAGTTTTTACATTATATTTCTTGCAAAATTAAATAATAACAAAATAAACTTGAAATACTTTAAAAAACTAAAAATATTAATGAATATATCAATTAATTTAATGCTTTTTTAAAAAAGATAAATCTAATCAATGCTTATTCAAAAGATTATAAAATCTATATATATAAACAAGACTTGAACCAGAAATATGCAGATTAATGACTAATTTTATCCAACTTATAACATTATTTCAAAATCTAATTAGTAGACTAGAAACTCTAAAAGCACTAAGAAAGTCTACTTTTCAACCAAGAAACAATAATTAAAATTATTTTTGTGATAATAATTATTAACTACCTATTTGCTATAATTGGATACTTGTCAAAAAATCTTATAATGCCAACATTTATCAACAAAATTCTACAAGAAACCAGCAAAATTGGAACAATCAGAATGTCTAACCAACAATAATGACAATATTCTAACAAGAACTAATCCTCCTCCTTCTAGACCAGCACCAATAAATGTTAATAATGACAACCAAACCAATCTTCTATCTCAAATTCAGCTATTGATAGCTACACTACAAGTACTAACTCACTGTTTTTACAAACAAATTATATAGAATTACCTGAAAAAGTTAGAAGGACATGGTAATTACGCGAGAAAACAGTAAAGTCATTCAAAACTTATATTGATTGTGTGTAAATGGCAAAGCTCTTGGACGGGTGATAAAAACGCGTAACTTATATGGCTGTGAAACCGACCAGAAATGAATTCTTTAGTTTATTATGTTCTTATGAGCAGGTGATAAATACGCGAAAACAGAATCTGTGCTCGGTCCCTGCAACTAGTAGGTAGTAGAGATAACTGTATTAATTAGTTCATAATTCATGTGAATAGTGTGTAGTGCTATTAAGTATAGGCTAGTCTTCTTAGTCATGTCGCGCAGAAGGGCGTGAAACGTGACATCGGGGTACTGCGGATCCGGATATCCGTTAGTATAATATACACATATGTAAATATCCGGGTAAGCAAACGGATCCGGATCCAACCTCTAAACCGTAGTGCCGGTAACGTGTCAACTTGGGAAATAGCGAATGATAAACTTTATCCAAGTTGTCACGTACCGAGCGAATAATAAAATAATTGTGTATAAAATATTGTAGCCAATTTCAAAAGGGTGACATGGCACTTTCATTCAATAATGTAAAACATAAACATCAGCTTCCATAAATAACTACAACGAAAACTTTAGCTTGGATTTTAGATTTTGAGTATTAATAAACGAATAAAACCAAAATGTTTATATTGTACAATTATATTTTACACATATATTACACCAATAATTGTTATTTATCTATATTACTATATTAAATAGAAAATGTCAATCTTCCCAAAAATTTCTTACGAAGAATGTTTTACATGAAATACATGACCTAAAATTGATATAAAATCTTAGAAATTACAAACAAAAAAAAAACAAACGTAGTTCTTTTTTCGACGTACCCTTTGAAGCTCGGGTTTTACCGCGACAAAACTACTTCTTTGACCTCCTTCCTCAGTTTCAGCTGTGGAAGAGGTTTCGGAAAAGGAATCATTAATACTGTGCATATGGAAGCGTGTTCGTAAGCAGGCTAAGTGTGCGTAGTAGACAGGTGGCACCTTTTTTTGTTGATGATAAAATAGAATAAATGAGTAAAAAAAGAAAAATAATCTAGAGTTAGCATAGCGAAATTACCATTGATACTGATCTGGTGCATCGCACGTAGACATAACATAAATTATAAGAAAGTAATTGTAAACTGTATATTTATTTTGGGTATATAAAAAAATTAGTACGCAAATTGAATTTAAAAATAAAATTATTCTCTAAAAATATACCGGTCTGGACCCAATCTATTCTCGTCATATAATACTTGATAATGGCAAGGACGACAAGTTCCTTGTAACCCAGCTTGACTTTGAAGATCTAAATAACGAGTCAAAAAAATAAAAATAGAAACCAATTTTATCAAAACAAATTGATACATACAAAAATCATATTCATCAGGATGTGTGATCATCGCGTCGACCACAGTTCCAGTATGGCAATTGCCGGTGCGATCTGCATCGTTTTTCGTTACTGGGAAGAATCGTGTGTGATGTCTTTTTTGGACTACCACAAAAGTTATTGGTGGATTGTATGTTTCTTCTAGAGACCCACAGGCTTCTATTATTAAGGAGTAAAAATATTAATATGATCCTTCATAAAGGATTGGTGATTTCCATATTTAAAAGAAAACCAAGATTTAGATACCTTGAATTCCTTTCAGCTCGTTTTCCAAAACTGCACTAAATTGTCCTTCTGAAACGCCATCACGATAGAAAAGAATTCGTTCTGGTTTTCTTCCGCAAGTCTGGTAAAAAATCTTCAGTATGTCTTTGACCATACTACTGAGATCTGCGATGATCTCAGCCCGAGCGTTTTGCATGCGTGTAACTGCGGAATATCGTGAAGCTCTGGAGTCCATAGAACCACAAACAGATGTAATTGAAGCCTTATTTTCACCTAATAAAATTTAAAATTCAGTATCAAATTGATGATGTGTAATTCAATCAAAATCAAACTAATTTATACCTGGGCCAGGATGCGACACATCAGCACCCATAATAATTGTCGGTCTCTCTGAAACAAATTCAATGTCAACAGGCGTTAAGAACGAATTCATTCCTCCCAACTTAACATTAATCTTGATACAAATGTTGGCGCAGTACTGTTTTTTGGCTGTGATTATATGTTTACTTTGACAACACTGAGTGGCAACACCAATCAATGTATCCCCGACGCGTTTGATCTCGGAATAGAGTTGCATTCCGGTATTTGGAAGGATGCAGAAGAGCAATTGAGGTTGTGCTTTGGCTGTGTTTCCCGCATTTAACCATGTTTGTTTCATAATTTCGGTGATGTTTGCTTGAGGATTAGCATACGAAATTAGCGGGTCTTTGTTTGGAACATTCTATATTAACAAACCACAATTAGTTAATTGATTAATTAATTACAAAAGAATGATTGATACAAAAGAATTATTTACCATCCCAGTATCAACACATATAATGACAAGTTCCCGCACAAAATGTCTGATCGACTGAATGGGAAATTCATGTTCTGATCCAAATACAATGACAGCCCATGCTCCAAGAGTAGCTCCTGTGGCCACTTTTTTATCGCGAAGATTCCAAACACCATCTCGTGGTTGAAAAGAATGATTGCGAGAAGAAGGATGGTAGTTTATGGTAGGAACTGGGAGGATTCTGGCTGGTGGCTAAGAAATAAAATTTCATAAATAATCAATTAAGAAATCAACGCTTTCAATCATATAGTAACTTCGATTTACCTGGACCATTTCATGCCCGATCTTTATTCCAAATTCTTTCAAGTATTCGTTTTCACGATAGTTCAAAATCTTCAAGCCAGCATTGATTTTGTTTGCTCTAATGTGAGGCGGTTGACAAGTAGATTTGATCATATCTGCCGTTTGTTTTTCATTAAGTTTTCTTAAGTATCGCTGCCCCTAAATTCAAATAAATTCACTGTTCAATGAAAATAAGTATGACAAACAATGAAAAGATCATAATACCTCGATAACATTACAGACTTCCATTGGCAAAAATATATCTCGTCTGACTACCACACACGGCATAAATGGGTACGCAAGACGAAAATTGTAAACCCTTAAAAAATAAGTCACTACATCCACAGGTTCATTATTTAGTTGAAATACAGTTTGGTTGGCGGATTTCTCAGTTAATTTATTGATTCGGAATCGACGATGAGAGACCTCTTTACCACGATGACTAACTCGAATTTTCAAATTCTTTAGAAACTTTTCAAGCTTGACTCTATCGCGCTCGTCGATTCCTCTTCGAAGATCGTCGGGAGACCTCCTTCCCAATGCCTTGACAACAATTGGAACCAGTGGTCCGCCTTCATAGAAAGCAGTGGCGCTCACGTCGATGTTTATCATCATTTTTCCGGTGGTTGGTCGAGCAGATTGATAATATCCTTGCCATACTTCGACACCACCATACAAATGCTGGGAACTGTCCGATGTATAAAACGAACGACCGACAGTAGCATAAGTCATAGAAGGCTTGTGTCTGATCAACACATCCAATGCCATGATAGCTAAGAAAGTGAAAATTATAAGAAAAATGTTATTAAATTACAAAACCGATTTTTTATCTATTTACCAGTCAAGCAAGAAGGTGTTAGTTGACTGTCGCCATGCAAGAAAGCTTGTAGTTCTCGCATTTGAATCTGACTTGTTCCTTTAATCTTAACTTCAAAACGGCGAGGAGGACGTCTCGATCGTTGGGCACTGCCATCTTCCTCGGGTAAAGTTAGCTTTATTTAGTAAAGATAAGAAATCGATTTTTATTAATAAAGTCGATTTTTTAATAAAATTCAAAATTGATGCGAAAAATCCTTACAATATAACTACAGGCATCTTGCAAAGGCAATTTCTTTGCCGCAAATAAATTCTTGCGACCTTTGTTAATTATCGAAAATACAATAAATAAAACACATTAAACGCAAAACAATTCTACGAAATAATCAATATACCATCGTAAACAGGTTTACTGTCTCCAAACGCGACTGCACCGTGAATACGAACAAAATTATCGTACACTAGCCGGTTTAGCCTCGGAAAAACGTCAGGCGTGATAGAGACATCATAATGGTGGATTTTTAAAGAGGGCAGCATTTCCACAGGGTAGAAGTTTGCTCTGATGTGTGTTGGTTTACCCACAGTTTTTCGAGCATCGCTTGGCGGTGACGAAGATGACTGAACTTGGGCCATAGGTTTGCTGTTTTGATTTAGGAATTAGAGACAATCAATAAGCGAAAATGTCTGTGTAATGTGTGTGAAATGTCGAGGATAAGGAGAGGGCTTTTCTTTTTTCTCTTTATTTTCGCTACCAAAAGAAAGAACTAGATTTATAATAACGAAGAAAGAGAAGAATGAAAGAATTTATATCTTTGGAACGCATCCTATTTATACATGTCTCGCAAACTATTGGAATGTTTAAGTTACATACAAAAGTAACACGTAAGTAACAGTCAATATTAGATGTTGATTTATTAAAGTTTAATTTTTACGTTCTTTGCATACCGAGCGTGAGTCAAAAAGATTTTTTTCTAAAAACACGTCATAATTTATCAACGTTTGATTCCGTGAATATACTCAATAGGCTATCTGTTTTTAATATCAAGTGATGCGAAATTAGAAAACGCGTCAGTCAAGTTGAAAAAAATGCTTAATAGAACCGTCTAATCAATGATAACTGATTGAATTGAAACGTAACAGTTAGAAGAAAATGCTTAATATATTCGGAAATACACTCAAACCTCGTTATAGTGAAGACATCGGGGTAAGTAGCTTATATCGAGAGAATATTATATAACTTCACTAGTGAATTGAAGTTTATTAATGATTCTAAAAAAATTATTCATTATATCGAGAGTGAGTTGTATAGAACAGAATACGTTTGTAAATATTTGAAGTACGTGTTTATGATGCATTGTAATCCTAACAATGGGAAGCAGGCACGAAATAGTATGAGTGAGTCATCGCTAGCAAAAATGGTAAATAGAGCTCTTGTCTCAGACCTTCAGAAAAAAGGTACCGACATTACGACTTCATATCACATTATAATACAGGAGAAAGAAAGCCATATTCAAATTAATCAGTCATTAATGCGTAAAGATGTTTCGTATATATAAATATCTTCAATCAGCATTGTATACAATTAATGAACGAAAGGAGATAGGGTCTAAACATCATTAATGTGTATCAAATAAATATACTTTATATATATACAACATTCAGAAACCGCTCTTCTGAAGTTGATCGAAGAATGTCTCTGAAATTTCCGCATTTAAAATTATCATGATTGAATTCTTTTCTCTCGTTATAAACGTCAATTCAGTTGATCTCGTTTGTTAGGTAGATAATTCGTACGGCGGATCTTCCAAAGATTGAAAAACAACGTAGACTTCGAAAAATGACGATGTTCTTTCTTCTTTCGTTGCTAGGGACAAAAGACAAACATTAATTTAATTAATTAGTCAAAATGAAAAAAATCCAAAAAGGAATGTAAAGTCAGAAGAAAGGGGACTCGCACGAAAAAAATATTAATAAATATCCATAAAATAAATTTTGACCCAAATATATCATTATTTTGAGCATTGTTCTCATATCACTCATGTGGATGTTATTGATGTGGGGTTATTATCTTTGTTTTCCATACCTATTAGGACCCCATAACACATGCATAATAGAATAATTACTAGATCATACATAATAGACAAAAAACAAAAAAGCAAGAACAAAGGAACAAGAGGAAGGGATCGAGTTTCAAAATTAACGTTAGGAATTTATTTGTCTTTGTTTCCTAAAAAAGTCATTGTGGAATATTTCTAAATAGTTACACAGCATAATGTTAGAGAGTGCACGCGGCCGTTAATAATAGATCTTCTTTGTTTGCCCGATTCGGTAGTGCATTGCAAATGATGAAATGATATAAATCCACTAGTTCAACGTACGTTATTCTTCACTCTTCTCGATGAAAGTCATTAACTACTAATAATTTTTGTTTATTTCAAATCCCAAAAATACCATTTTTTTACGCTATTCCACTCACTCACACTTTCATTTAATCATTTTTTACATTCGCCGTTTTACAATCAAAAATAGTCGCGTAGCACGCTTCTATTTTCCCAAAAGTAAGAACGAACAAAAAACCATACTTTAAATTTTCCTCTGTGAGTGAAAAGCATATACGAAAAAACAATAAAAAACAAAACTTTTTTAAAAAAAATGGTAAACTCGACATTCATCATTTTAAACGCGCTGCGCGTACTCTCGATAACATCACTATTACTAGCAATCGCAACATGTATTATCGTAAATGTCAAAGGATTTCCAAACCTCGGGCAAAGTAACACGATATTTCAGTTTATGAATCGATCTGTGATTGCTTTGGAAGCTTTAGTTTTGATTTTCGCGGAATTGGGTTGGCCAGCACGGCTATTTCGCTGGTTCCCAATGTTGGATGATACTCATAGTTGGTCGTTTTTTGGGTTCTTGCAGATTGTGTATGTTTGTTTAAATTTTTTTTTGCCTTATGATAAGAGTAAATTATTTATTGTCGTTTTTTTTTTAATTAGTATGGGGTCTCTTATTCTTGGATATGATAGTGGTATTAGCAGTGTTCATTTTTTAGGCCATAGGTAAGTTACTTTATTTTTATTATAATAAATTGTTATGATAACAGTAATTAATTCTCTATCACCGAAAAACAATATAGTCTTTACATATTCATTGTGGTTCCTGGATGGTTCATCTTTATTATCGGTATTATATACATGATTACCGGTTCATTCGGTGGTCCAGGACTCAAAGCTACACGTCGACTTGGCTCTACTAAATCTCCTCCCCCCTACGGTGTATAATAATTTAAATAAAACGAACAATTTTTATTATTAGTTAATTCTCGTTATGTATAGTTAGATTTTTTACTTTTATTTACTTGTATAATTTGGTTTTTTCTTTGTTTCTTGTTATAGTCGCTTTTTGATACTCTTTATATATCGTATTTCATCTTGTTGTAGCTCTTTTTTCTTTGACGATAACAAGATTTCTTTGTATCAACACAATCTTATCATTTATCTCTATTATTATCTTTACTTGAAGCATTAGATCTATAGTTCATCAAGTAAATCCGGATGACTATATTGTTGCAATTTGAACGAAGAGCTGAATGTCCCACTGTTCGTGATTTTTCTTTGATTTTAAAATTAATCACCATCTTTGACATCTAGGCAAAAAAAACAATGTACATGTATACATACATTTGATCGATGATTTCAAATTTATTTTTATGCTTTTATAATATATTGGTGTATTAGTTGGAACGGGTCCGTTCGTGGTGCAAAAAGCTAGAAAAACGTTAGTCTTCCACTGGAGATTTGGCTTTAAATCTTGATTAGGTGCAAGAAAATGAACTATATAGCAGAAGCGAATAATTAAAGAATCAAATATAATTGATAATTACTTCTATGTCGTTATAACGACGAACTCTGAAGTATAATTAAAATCTCGATATAACGATTTTGAATTTTGCAATAACTTAGTACATGTAATTCGTTATAAAAAGTATTGTAAATCTTGATAACGAAGATTCCAAAAATTTTTATTGTCCGGCACCTTCGTTATCCAGTTTTGACTGTAATAACAGTGACGATAACAGCGTATGTGTGGGTAAAACCAAAAAAAAAAAATAGCTTGTTTTCGTGTACTGAAAGACATTTTGAATAGATAGGATATAAGATTGTTTTATCAACAATAATAAAGGTAAATGCCGTAATTTGCTGCATAAACCACCCCCCTCTATAGAAAATTTAAACATTAATTTGGTCCGAATTTTTTTAATAAAACCGATTATTTTTTCACAAAATAAAGAAATCAAGATTCACAGTGCAATTTCTTAAAAATTTTAATTACTAAATTAATAGTCGTGATAAAGTTAAGGTTTAAATTTTCTATAGGTAGGGGTGGTTTATGCGGCAAATTACGATACATTTTGCATTTATTGAGCAACACAGGTGAAAACAAGTAATATTACTCAAGTTAACCTTTTATATTGTTTGCTCGATAAAATGGTGTTTTGGATCTCGCTTCTAGTTTAGTTTGCGTTAACATAGAACATGATATAAAATTTTGCCAAATTTGAAAAATCGATTTTCTTTTTGCATTTCTATATTTAGGAGTGGCTAAAGCCAAGTAGTTACACGTGATATTCGGATTGCAATCATGTGACCAAAATTGATAGCCAATAAAATTACTAGTGTTAACTCACCAGTAACTGTAAGTTTTTTATCATAAAGTTGATGAACAATTTTATAGTGTTTCAAAAACAAAATAATTCAATTTATTTAATTATTTTTAATATTGTTAAAATCAATTTTTCAAGATCATTTTCACTAGAAATATTAAGCAATTCTTAAAAATTGAGTTCTAAATAATTTTTTAACAGAATGATTCCAGTTAAATTTTAATTTTAATTTTACACTTCCTTTAATCACAGGATTAAATATTGTTGTGATATGAACTTTTACTATATTAGTTATTTTATTGAATACTTCATATCACAATATTATTGGATAATTATTACTTATAATTTATTGAATACTAGTTATTAATAATATTATTTGTTAATATTAGATAATATTGTGATTATAGCAAAGTTAACTTGATGTTTCTAGCAAAATTAATATATGGATTATAGCTAAATTAATATAATAATTACAGCAAAACTAGTAATATAATACTAGCAAAACAAGCAATTAAATCTTAACAAAAATAACAAAATAATTATAACAAAAGTAATAATAGTATTATAACTAAAATAATATTTATAAAATTATCAAATATTATAAAAGTAATATAACTTAGCTGATAATTTAAAATAAGTTTCTTATAGATAAAACTTTGATAATAACTTATAAAGTATCTTAAATTATATTATTACTATTGATATATTATATATTATCTAGCCATTTGTTAATATATTAGAGCAAAGATCAATTAGATGAGTATAGTATCAAAAAATTGAATATCTATTTATAATAATAATATTTTTTTATAATGATAATATTTAATAAAGAATAATAATTATTATGAATCTAATTGATTTTTATTTAAGATATTTTAATTAATTTTTTATTATAAATTAGATTTTATATTATAATATATTTAATATTGTTATGATATGAATTTTAATATATCGCATAATTTTTCATGATTTATTTTGATTAGATAATTGATTTCATGTGATTTGTAAATTATATTCATATTATTTACATTTTACTCATACTATTTCTATTATATTTTATATTATTTTATTTTTATTTCATACTATTTTATTTTATTTTTATTAATTTTATACTATTACATTTATTTTCAAAGTTTCCTTAATTAACGAATCTTTCAAAAATAGTAGAAAATATAAAAATCTCTAAAAATAGTAACAAAATAACAAATTGATAAAAATAGTTTATATATATTAATTATTTAGTTATCATATAATTAGGGAACTGCTATTCACACCATAATAAATTACTATTCGTACCATGTGACTGTCATGGCGTAAAAAATTGTCAGTCCCGTGACCTCTGATCTGATCAGTCCACCAAATCGACCAAGGGATAGATAAGTCACTCATCTTTGCACATGATCTTTACCAAAAAAATGTTTTATTATTATTATAATAGTCCTTATGGTCAAATTGTTCAAGACCATTTTCATTTTACACCATATAGTCAGCGCAATTTAGAGAGCTTAGTTGTTGCTATCAGCTCTTGTTTTAATTGAGATTAATGGCGTTCTTAAGAATGTCGAAGACACTGATTTGGCGTGGAGTCAGAGTTCTTTACTGAACTTGTCAGGGACCCTTTCGTTCTGCTCACCTACTTCCCTGTGTGTTTGCTGAGGTCGCATTTCCAACCTTACGTCTTTTGTAGTCAGTTGATTTGCAGTTCATTCTGGCGCGC
>CAJVPL010001789.1:0-11768 GCA_910591945.1 Ambispora gerdemannii
CCCACCTGATTGAAACACGTGAAGAACACGTGATCTATATTGAAGAATTATAAAACCAACGAAAATGGTAACAATATTAAAAATGAGTAAATTGAGCAAGTCTATTATTAGAATCGATCCAAATAAGGAATTGCAAATTGTCCTGAACATGTTTTATTATTAACTTACTAGTTATCATTTTAATCCTCAAAAGCTATATAATGCTATCAAAGATAAAGAATATAATTTTCCATATAAAAAATTTGTGAATGATTATATAATCAGAATGAATGACAAAAATATGTCCCACCGCTGAAAGATATTCCAAGAGTTAGTTATAATAAAATTTCACATTTGAATTGTGTGCACCAGTGTGATCTTTTACATCTTACTAATGACAAAGTACATAAAAAATATTTAAATAGGTTCTCAATGTCATAAATATCACTAGTAGATATAAATATTCTATATCTCTAACTTCAAAAAATAGTTCAAAGGTAGCCAAGACGTTTAAGAAAATTTATGATAACCCAAATATTCCTCTTACCTGGCCTGATTTATTACAATATGATGGCAAATCAGAGTTTAAAAAATCAGTAAGTTTGTTAATACAAGAACATAATGTAATAATACGAATTATTGACATATACAATTATCATGGCATGGTGATTGTGGAATGATTTAATAAAACTCTAGCAGAAATACTATATAAAGTTCAATATGCTATCGAAAGTATAATTTCAAATCCTAAATTAATAAGTGAGTGAATTAAATATTTGCCAGAAGTTATCAATTATCTAAATAATTGTCTGACATATTTTATTTGAGCTCCAGGTTCATCAAAATGGAATTTAGCTCCAGCAATAGCAATCAGATTAGAAAAAATTGAATCTAGGTCATCCACAAAATATAAGCAATCAGTCAGAAATAATGAAATAAAGTTAAATAAGAATGATACTGTTCGATATTTACTTGCTAATACCAAATGGGAGAGTGATATAGAAAATCAGAAATGCGTGACAGATCCCACATTCAGTTCAAGTATTCATAAAATTTGAAAAATTGTTGTAACGAAGAATGAGCTTATTCTTATTTTATATTACTTAGAAGGTGATGAGTTTATATCAAAGCAGGGATTTGTGAGAGAGGAACTCTTATATGTGAATATTAATGTGCTTTAGTATTCATTCCAGAATATATTAAAAGAAAATACTCATTCCAGATCTGTTAATTTTATTTGTATTATTAATAAAATGATCAAGATTGAAGAATATGCAAAGAAGCGTGACGGAAAATGTCTTGGTAAAACTGATCAAATAAATAATTTTGATATATATCTCTGATCTTGTAAAAATGAAAAATATCAGTAAGAATATCCATATCCACTAATAGCTATAAAATTTAAATGGTGCTCCTTATGTCATCATATCACTGAGAAAAACATAAGATATATTTTTAAAGATCTGTTAGGTAAGAAATTTTCATCATACAGGGCTAAGTTCTTAGATGGGATACAATTAGACGGGTATAACGAAGAGCTAAAATTAGCATTCGAATCCAAGGACATCCAATATTTTTGTGTTGTTCCAAAATACTTTCACCCCAATGATGAGGTCGATCTAGATATACAAAAAAGTCATAATCAAAAAAAGTAGGAGATATGCAGAAGACAATGTATAGATTGTATTTGTATCTCATTCGATTGTGATTTATTTTCCTATATAAAAAGCAAATTACAAGAGAGAGATTATTTATCTTATAAAGAATAAATATTGATTATTTTGATTAAAATGAAAGATAAAGACATGCTCATATTTGTATACAATATTGATGAGACATCTAACAAATTCTCAGAATGAATAGAATCTAACAAATATACCTCTGACTGATCTTTTAGACTCCTCGTGACAGGTGGCTCCAATAGTGAAAAAACAAATATGATTATTAATCTTATGCTAGATAACAAATTATAATGAATATTTAAAAATAAGAAAGGAAATTGTTATATTAAAAATAATGATTTCGTATTAATAGGCAAGCATTTTGAGCCTAAATGACAACTTGTACAAAATAGCTTTCAGATCTTTGCAAATGTTTCCAAATCATTGTCACGATCATATATTTTGAGCTCTTCTTGATGTTATTATCAATCGTGACTTCAATCAATTATCTGTTTGTGTTTAATTATCAATTTCATTTGTTTACTATTAAAATTTAGTTGTGCAATAAATGTATCTTCTTCTATCATTAAGATATAATATCACTACTACTAATAAATATCTTTCTTTATATTTACTTAGTGTGTGAATGATCCTATAGCAATATAGTACTGATATTCTATAGCAATCTGATTGAATGTCCAGTAATACGCAATAAATTCAATGATGTAATTATATGTAATTAATTAAATTGTTTATAAGATAAGATTTAATAAAGACAGTCAAGTAATAGATTTTTAAAGATATTTTATTTAAGTTATTAGTTGGACTAATTGCTACAACTTGCTTTTTTATAGCTACAAGACCAACTATATTTATAATAAATATTTTCATGACTAAATTATTACAATTGTATAAAAATAATAAATAATAGATACTATGTAAATTATAGTAATTATGGTAATTGTTGTAAATGATGATAATTACAGTAATTATGATAATTATCAAAATTATAAAAGTTATGGAAATTATGAAAATTATGTAGATTATATAAATCATGCAAATTATGCGAATTATAAAAATTAATTAATAAATAATAAATTACATGTTATATATAAAAGTCATGTGATTTCAAATTCATCCAATAAGAATATAATAAATTAAATAATTAAATTAAATTAAATAAATTTAATTATTAAAAATGTTAAATATAATAAAAGTGATTAATTATCAATAAAATAATTATATTATAGAATATTTGAATCGTAATACTGTATCGAGAAGATGTCATATTTAAAAGAGTATTTCCAGATGATATAATCAAATTCTTACCAGATTGAAATACAGTTGTTGTATTTGAGAATCTATATGCTGAATCAAAGAAAGTGCAAGAATGAATTATTTCTTACTTCATTAGTGACTGATATCAAAATATCTTATCAATATATATGTCACAGAAATATACACAAATACCTAAAATTATTTGCAAAAATCTGAGTCATCTTGAGGAGCTGGAAGCTAAGATGACATTCATAGAATTATGTAACAATATACGAATAATCTGAAAAAAGCGTTTAAAATTATTGATAAGCATTTATGGGATCAAAAATTTGTGATTTTCAATTTTACTAAACCAGTAGACGATCCTTTAAGCATATAGCTTGGTTGGGATATATCCTTAAATCTTTCTAATAAATAGAATGTGATTTCAGATATTTTAGAAATTTTTTTGCCTCTTGTAATTCTATTTTCTTTTCTTCAATCTCACATTGTAACTTTTTATTTTTATTAATCCACTTTTCATGTTTTATAGTAATTTTTTGCATAAATTTACCAAAAGTTTCTTCATTATATTCAAGTAATCATTAACATAAAATATCTAATTCTTTTTTAATCCAGTAATTGATCTCCTCCTCACATACGAAACAAGGACACTTATATATTTGCTTGCATTTACAACTATTAGTATTTGAATTTGAATTTCTTTATCGATCATGTTTATATATGTCTTGATACTAGCTTCGCTATTATATATAACTTGTAAATTTTCAAGTAATAATCAACTTTGTCTCTAGTGCTTTAACTTTTTTTGATATCTATTTATCTCATGTCTTAAAAATGACTCAACTATAAGATTTATGGTACTAGTTTCATCTTCTGTTATTGGATTTCGCTTCTAAAAAATTAGTCACATCCATGATTCATGTGCTATTGAGAAAAACAATTGATAAATCAAATCTGAATATGCTTTATTGAATTTCATGGCTCTTTGAGTCATTGCTTTACAACTAATATATAATATTGTCACTAGAGATGGTGCAGCAAGTACATGATGCTTATTTGTCATCCGTTGTAACATATTGTCACGAGTTCTGGATTCAAATAGGTAATCTTGTGACGTATGTGTTCAACCAACGTCTATTTCGATAACTCAGTGTTTCGATCTAGTTGCTTTAGGATTATGACGCAGTGTGACTTCTTCTATTCTATTAGTCTAGAATAGATAACACTACTACTAATAAATATCTTTCTTTGTATTTACTTAGTGTGATGATAATTCTATAGCAATACAGTACTGATATTCTATAGCAACCTGGTTGAGTGTCCAGTAGTATATAAAGTAAATGTTATAACAAGATTAATAATTATAAAAATTAATTAATGTACAATTTCATTAAACAATAAACAAAAAGCGATTTATTGATTAGCTAGATTTTGTATTGATTAATTTATGCCTTTTGGTTTATCCAAAAGATCCTTTATTTATATAAAATATTTTTATAATTAAGTTATTACAATATAAAATATGTTATACATGTTAGATAAATATGATATAGTGAATAATGTTAATATATCTAGGAACTCTGCTATCTCTACAATCTATATTTTATCACATGATTAAAATTAAGAAATTAAGAAATTAGGGATAATTCTGAATCGTAACATCATTAAGACATTGAAAGTTCTCCTTTGAATATTCCTTAAAATTTATAAATACCTTCAAGTATTTTGAAAGCTCCATCAAAATGGTAACAATATTAAAAGTACTAGAACATATGACTACAAATATAGAAACATCAATATTCTTTTCTTTAGTTAGTAATCCCTTTTTATTAATTACCTCTTTGAACACTCTCTCCCAACTTCTCTTTTCATTCTTGATAGAATTATTTAATAATTTCTATTGAAATTGGCACAGGCTTAGATACTTATTTTTTGTACTAACCAATTTTATTAGTCTATTCCTCTTTTCCAACTCATATGACTCTCTTACTAATAGTGAAGAAATCCTTCATTTAAAGTAACCATAGCAATATTAAGTATGAATGATTCAATATAATATTCGATCAAAGTTTGTTATACAACAATATATAAATCAATACTTCTAGTATAGATTCAGTTCTTTAGAATCTCAAATCTCAATGAATTTGAAACCAATTTTTATAAAAACTGGTAAATAGATAGATTTTATAAAGTAGTATATTTTTAATTAGTGATTCAAATTTGAATTCATCTTAGAAAAAAAGTTCTTCAATGTGAGAAATTTATTAATTGTAAATTTTGATTTAAATCATTCTATTTCACAAAATAATTTGTTGTCAAATTATTTTTAAAAAATATTAGAGATTTCAGGATTTCAAATGAACATTTTATTTATTTTGTCCAAACTAATAGTCATGGAAATAAAAATGCTAGAAAGTTAATTTTCGTGTTCGGTTACATGTGTGAGCCACTGTACATGTGACACTATCTGTAAATCCAGATCTTTATTGGGATTGACTTGATCCGGATCCCGTCAATGTCACGTGATTTCGTGACGGATCTACTGGGTGATGCTAGGGTGATTCAAAGTGGGCAAAATTTGATAACGAAAAGTTGTTAGTAAAGATGATTACTTCCTCCAATGCCTCTTTACTACTCTATGGGACAACTCCAGAGACCTTAGAAAGCAACAACTGTCATAATTACATCAACATTATCGATGATACTAACAACGAAGATATTGAAGAATCCTTTGAAAAATCTAAACTAGGTTATTACAAATCTCTTGGACTTTTAACGCTTTGCATCTGTATTGCTTCATTTGTAGCTCAGACGGTAAGTAAATAATAAATTTAGCTGGTAGTACTTTCTCTTTACGAAGATTTTAGTAATAGTTATATTTATTCTTTCGTCATCATAAATTTTGCTATATTATTACACCAGTAAATAAATCAACAAACGAAATTATCGAATATAATAAATCATATATCGATTTCTCTTTTTACTTATAAAAATTTTTCGTGATTATAGGAACTTGTACAATATGTTCAAGATCGGCTGAACTTTCCTAAACCGTATTTTATTTTGTATGTATCTTCGCTATTTATGAGTCAGAGTAATAATATATTATATTATTCCTGTGTTTTGAAGTTTTTTCTTGATATTATATTTTGATTGATTATAAATATCTTTAACAGTTTATAATATATAAATCGGGATGTGTGCCATACATAGATGGATATCACACAGTTGTTATATGTTTATTCTTCCCATACAGTTCTTTGCTGCTCGGATCCCGCTTGATCTTTATCTTAAGGAATTTCTTAGTTTTGGAAGGGAATTAAAGAGTATTTCGAGACCATCAACTCATAATTTACTTATTAATCAACAAGATATTCCATCTGCTAGTGGCAACAACTGCAACTACAACCATAATACAGAACAAAGAAGGGAATTGATAAATAATTATGAAGATTTTCAATACACGGGTGATAACATTCCCTCTGCCGTCGACATGAATCCTTCAGCATTAGCTTCAATTCGGGCCATTATTTCATCTCCGGAATATCGACCAACGGTCAAATATCTCCTAAGACTATCATTTGTATTTTCACTCTTCATTTGTGTACCCGCATATCTTTGGTACATTGCAGTGAATCTTACAACAATGGCAAATCTCACTGCAATCTATAACATTAGCTTTTTTTTCGCGTATCTATTTTCTATTTTATTTTTGGGCGAAGACTTGAAACGAATTAAGGTTTTTTCTGTAGTTTTGTGTATTATTGGAGTATTAATAATGTCTTATGGTAATAAGAGTGATGGAAATAACAAGCTAAATACTGATCTTAAATATGGTGGAAATGGATACTCAAAATCCATAATTGCTGGAAACTTTATCGCACTTATCGGTGCATTACTTTACGGACTCTACGAAGTGCTCTTCAAAAAGTATTTATCACCACCTACTCCGTCGATTTTATTCTCAAACACAATCGTTGCACTGATCGGCGTTTTCACATTTCTTTTCTTATGGATTCCAATACCATTCTTACATTTCTTGGAGGTAGAAGAGTTCTCGCTGCCGGATTCGAATACTTTTTTGTATATTATGTTGATCGCAATGCTGGCGGTTGCATTCAATGCTAGTTTTATGTTTATGCTTACATTGACTAGTCCAGTAAGTTCTTTACAATTTATGAATTATCGATTCATATTATATGGCAAGAAATAGGTTTCAATCTTTATTTTTTTATTAGCTCGTCGCTTCTATTGGCATTATGTTGACCATACCAATTGTAGCAGGGGTATGATCAAGAAATTTCCTTGTCTCGTACTACTTCGAAATTTAACTGATTATTTCTTGAATACCTCTCTTTTTAGGTTGATATGTTGTTAACACACAAACCACTAGAGATCAATACGATACTGGGTAGCTTTAGCATCTTACTTGCATTTGGACTATTGGCTTGGCCCAATTCTAATATTGTAACGAAGGAGGATAATATTCAACAATGAATTCATCATATCAACAATACTAATAATAGAAATAACGATGATAATATAATACTTACTTATTAGATAATTTAAAGCTAATGCTGAAATTGTTCAACTAATACTGCAATAAACCGGCCAATCGGCGGATATTAGATTTTGATTTGGCACTCAAACATGCCTTTTGACTAGAAGACTGGCCTGTATTGTTTTTAGTCCACAGTTTAGTAACCAAGACCGGCTGATATTTTTAATTAATCAACTATTATTATTAAAATTATGATTTAACATTGTGCTGCCAGTTTAAATTAATTTCATTTTGTAATGACGTATTTATTAATGTAAAATTGAATTTTACGTGATTCACATTTTACTTTTTACACATGAACTTCTCACAATGAGTGACAACCAAGATTATTCATCTAACCATCTACAAGATAATGATGAATATAATAACGATAATACTAACGATAATACTAACGATAATACTAACTTTAATAGTGAAGATGAAAACAAAGATCATCAAATACAATTTATTTGATTACCATTATAAAAAAAGAAGCAATTTTATTATTTGTATGAGCATCTTTGATAGAAATACAGTAAAATATTCTGGTCATCCTGTTTGTCAAATATGCAAGGCTTTATTTATAGCAACAACAGGTACATTAACTTTGAAATAATATTTAGACATATACAAAATTATTATATCTAAAAATGTCAAAGAACTTTATATAAATATTGCACTGATTCCCATTTTGAAAATGAACAACAAAAATATAATAAATCTGTTACTATTTGAATTATATGTGATGCTTAATCTTTTAATATTATTAAATATGAAGAATAATGACAAATAATTTTCAAGTTTGATTCAAAATATTAATTTCACAATTAATATATTATAAAGAATCAATAATGATATTGTTTCAAGAAAAAAAGGAACAAGTAAAATTAGTAATAAGTTAAATATTAGGAAAAGTAGCTTTTATCATAAATATGTGAACAACAAATAATAATATAGCTTTTCTTAGTCTTATTATTTATTATATTGATACTTCTTGAAAATCAAAATTTTTTTTCTTAATAATAATTTATAATATAATAAATATTATTTATTAGTTTTTTGTAAATTTAATTTAATAAAAAAATTTTAATATTAACAATTGATAATATATATATTGCTATAATAATAACAATAATTTTACAAATTTAAAAAAAATTATAACTTTCAAAAATAACAAAAAAACAGAAAATCTCTAAAAATATTAAAAGTACAAAAAATAATAAAATAATTCATTAAATATTATTATTTTATTTTTTATTTTACCTTTTATTTTACTTTTTATTATTATTTTACCTATTATTTAATCTTTAATTTTATCTTTATTATTGTTTTAGTTATTGTTTTAGCTATTATTTTATCTATTATTTCATTTTTTAGTTATTTTATTTTTTATTTATTTTTTTAATTAATTATTTTACCTTTAGATAATTATTATATCTGAAATTGTATTTTCAAAAAATATATAAATAGAGATATTATTTGAGTCTCAATTCAATAAAAAATAAAATCCTCTCTTAACAAAAATTTTTTTCAAATAATACTCATCTCTCTCACTTTTAATTATATATATTAAAGTTTATATACAAGTAATTTTGAATTATATTATATCAAACAAAATATTGTTATTAAATTTATAGATTTTGAATTATATTGTATTAAATAAAATACTGTTATTAAATTTATAAGCTTTGTATTATATCATATTAAACAAAATGTTATTATTAAATTTATTGATTTTAATCAAGTATTTTAATTTTTGTTATTTTAAATATTTGTTATTTTTGGTTTTGATATTTTAATATTTCTCATTTTTGAGAAAAAAAACTTAGTTATTATTACTAATTATATTATTTTAGCTTTGAAAAGCTTTATATAAATATAAATAACTAGTATTTCAAATATTTTTTATTATTTATTTCTTATTATTTTATATTTCTTTCTCTTTTCTTCAATTTTTATTCTCTCATAATTTTTCTATATTATTATTATATTTTTGAATTATTATAATTTCAGTAAAAATTAATAAAAAACTTAGATACTTCTTTTTTTCTTTTAATATTTTGTTTATTATGCAATCCTCTTTTTCAATTCAGTTTCAAGTTTGTAAGCTATTTTAATAATTAGTAAATAAACTTATAACAGTATTTTTAATAATTATTTGTAGTATATTTATATTAAAAACTTAAAAAGAATTTGATAATTTGAATTTTATTTATTATTAATATGTATTACTTATATTTTAAATTTAGCTATTAGTCAAATAATTGATGAATTATTAAAAAAATATAGTTTTTAATAATTTACATTTAACTAACAAATAATAATTTAAAATTATTATGCAAAATAAAAGAAATTACTTATTTAACACCTAAATTAAATTAAAATTTCACTTATTATATGCTAAAAAAACGGAATTAATCTTGAATTTGCTCATTATTAATAATAAAACAATTCATTTGAAAATAATAATTATAATAATATTAATATAAATAAAAAATTAATATATAATAACTTAATTAATAATTGTATTAACTTATTTTTATTTTTTAATTAAATAGAATACTATAATTTTTTTGAAACTGATTAAATATACAACTTGTTTTTTATCTGCTTCAAATCATATAACTCATTTATTTTATTTTTCTTGAAATTCAAAAATATTTAACTTAATATATAAATAATGATAAATTTTTACAATTTATAATAACAAATTCAATTTATTAAAAACTAAATAAATATTGACCAATTTTAAATAAAAAATTACAAATTCCTTTTTTGCTAGATCAAAAATGAAATTGAAAATGAAATTGAAAAAATAAGGCTAAAAATTTAATAAAGTATTTTTTAGTATCAATACCAATTATAACAACTACAACAAATAATATTACAAATATACAAAACTTCTTACAAGAAGAAAATAATAATAATATATTAACCATTTCATCATACACGTATATAATATTAAAGATGAATTGGAAAAGTATTTAGCAATATTATTGAAAGATCAAGTTGATTCCTTGCTTTGGTGACAAACTCAACAATGGGAATATCCAATTTTAAGCCAAATTACAAGAGATTATTTATCTATTCAAGCTACAAGTATAATTTCAGAACAGGTTTTTTCCATGGCTGAACAAATAAATAATTATAGAATTAAGAAGTAAAAACAGCTAGAGTAACATTGTGTTTGAAGAATTGGTTTCACAAAAATATAAGATATTAATTATAATAATGATAATAACAGAATAATAACGTTAATATATATTTATTAAATAAACTGGTCTAAATATTTATACATAATTGAACTATAATTAATCTCCTGTAATTACAGATCACGAAACTTTAGAAATGCCGGCCGAGATTATGGGAAATTTTATATGAACGAAGGAAAAGTTTAACACCTAACAAAATTAAAGATGCACTTGATCAAACCTACACTAAAAATAATATCCTTAGCAAATTTTAGAACTAAGAGTAACAATACCAATAGTATTAGTAGTTTCTTAAATTGTAATTCTTTGCCGAAATTCCAAGTTCAGTTATTATACGGTACTAGTATTAATAATAATGAACAAAAACAGGAACAAGAGGAAAAGAGCACCTTATCATCCGAAACTACAACACTAGATTTTAGAACACCAGGTGAAAAACATTTATATGAAAAGTTGAGGGAAAAATTTAATCCTTCAAGATTGATTGTTCATGATATATCAGGTAAAAAATAGATTCGAAAGCAATCGGGTCAAATGATCAAAGATTTATATTGTTTTTTGATTTAATCTTTTTAGGCGGTTGCGGAGAAATGTACGCCATAGAAATTGCATCATCTGCATTTAGTGAACTTTCCATGATCAAACAACATCGTCTAGTGAATGAAGCTCTAAAAGACGATATTGCAAAGATGCATGGGGTGCAATTGAAAACATCTGCCAAGTAGTTGGTGATGTAAGTGAAAGTTTTATTATCACTAATGTAAAAATAAATAGTGTAATCGAGCAACTAAACAAAAGATTAAATAGTCCCCTCGTACCTTTACCTTACTCTAAAATCACTTATTTTTAACTGTATTTGTCTATACCACCACCAGTACCAATAAAATCATTCTTATTTTTATCACTGTTAATCACCACGCTCCGACAAATTCCATCAGCAATTCTAAACACGAAACCAGCCGTGACCCAGATTCCACCCACGATTCCACACAATCTCACCAGAAATTGTGAGAAACTTGTGTATTTCTCTGTTATTCGTACCGATATTGGTTCAATGTCGTATTTGAAAAAAATTCCTATTATAAATTTATATGA
>CAJVPL010001790.1:0-11768 GCA_910591945.1 Ambispora gerdemannii
TGTTCGCTCGCTTGTTCGTTCGCTTCACGTGATATAATCTTTATCCAATAAAATATGAGATATTTATAATCCAATAAAATGTTATGACGAAAGGTCATTATACAACAATATATAACATGTCACAATGGTGACAATATAATTTTTTTTGAACTAATGAGTAACATACCTTTAATTATTTGATTTATTGAGTAAATGAATTTTTTTGATAATAGACATTGTCACGATCAGGCTCCTGATAGGTGTTATTGTGATATAAATATTCAGCCAACATCTAATGATGATATTTTTACAGTTACTCAATTTTGTCATAATTAGTATACTTCGGGATTGTCACACAGTGTATTTTCTTCTATCTCGTAGATAGACTCTCACTATTACTAATAGATATTATGTCTACTTAGTGTGGAACAGTCCTATACCAATACAATACTGATATTCTATAGCAACTTTGACAGTTGTTCAATAGTGCACAATAAATATAAGTATTTTAATAAGTTATTGTTTAATCAATTAAATATACAAATTTCATTAACAATAAACAAGGGATGATTTATTGACTAGCTAGATTTTTGTATTGATCAATTGATGTCTTTTTCAAAGCTTCAATTGCACTTTATTTATAATAAATATTTTCCACTAATAAATATTATATTTATGATTAATTATACAAGTTGATAAATAATAGATACTATGTAAATGATGATAATTGTTATAAATGTTTTAATTATTACAATTATGAAAGTTATAAAAATTATGGAAATTATGAAAATTATATAAATTTCCAGTTATAACATCATCCTATTTTGCTTTTTTATTTATATATAAACATAATAAAAAACTTCTTTATAATCATATTCTTTTTATATTTATTAAATTTTGCTTTTCCAAAAGTGAGAGATTTGATTGTAATTGATTTATTAAATTTCAAAGTTTAGAAATAAATGCTTTAGTTACTAAAAAAATAATTATAATTAATATTTAGAAATAATTGGATATATAAATATAAAACAATAATAAATTGAAAAAATAATTAATTAGTAATTAATATATTTATAGCTTGTTTGAAAAAAGAAATAATAAATTAGAAATTGACTAATTTATAATTATAAAAGATAATGTGAGAATCAAAATATTTAATGATACTAGTAAAGAAAAATTATTGGAAAAAATACACAAATCATGTTTTACATGATTTTATATAAAAATAATTATGTATGTTTACATGAAGAAATACAACCAATCAGAAATGGTTCATGTAATATAACTGATCTTTGAGAAATTCAAATTATAGTGCAGAATAACAAAAATCATCCAATACTGCGCCAAAAATGCCATTTTAATTGTAGATCTTATACATAATAATCAATTTAACCAATCAGAATTCTTTGTTCTTATTAATAAAAATCTTTAAATTATAACTTTTTAAAATAAAATAAAATAAATTCTCTTACAGAATTCCAGTTTTATCAAGAGCTATTAATCTGTAAGAGGAATTTTTTATATAATCATTAATCATTAATTATTAAATTATTAAAATTGCTGTCCTCCATTGTAATATTTTATAATTTATCGTATAACGGAGTTCAAACAACATCTACATCGTGACGTAGATAACATTCAACTAAAGAAGATCAGGCAACCATTTTCATCCAATCAGATATCGCCCAAGTTCTACACCCCAAAGTTTTTTGAATTTCGAGTCTTTACACACTTCAAAAAAATGCTCAAATCTGCCACAAAAACTTCTGCAAAAATGTCGCGAATGAACCCAAAAAATAACAATCATCATCATAATAATACTAATAATATGTACGAAAGACCCTTTTCTTCAATATATAATAATGATGGCATATCGTCTTGTAATAATCACAAAAAAATAAATAAGGGCAAGTTTAAAGTTTTCGAGATAGGATCTGTAAAAATCACGTCTGCATATGAGGAAACTCTTAAAGGTGAACGACACTTTGGTTTGGAAGAAGGAAAGACGTTCTACCCGACACACGAAGAATTTCAGAATCCGTTTGAATATTTTGAAAAAATACGGCCGGATGCGGAGGCATGGGGAATTATAAAGGTTGTTCCGCCTAAAGAGTGGAAACCTAATTTCACATTGGATACTGAGGTAAGGTTTTTAGGGAAAATACGGATAGCTTGGGGATACGTGAATCTAGATGGAATTTCGACGAAATGCTCGTTGAATAATGAGAGAATTGCATCATTAAACTTTACCAAGCTTTTTTGCTCAGACACAAGCAACTTCCTTATATGGAAAATCATTTGCCCTAGTTTTGCTCCATTTTTCGCTAATAGAAATAATAGAACACGTTTTCTGAGATGCCTAAAGGCAATAATAATATCTTAGAAAATGGTTGATTTTATATCTGCTTATATATTAAGATTTTACATGATGTTACTTATTTAATATAATATAATTATACATTCATCTCTATACTGAATGTTTACCAATCTAGGCATTTCGCTTCAAGACTCGTGTTCAGAGGGTAAATACTATGCAAGGTGAAACCCGACTTCGTCTTAATTACTTTGAACAACTCCAGAAATTCCATGCGATGTTCGGGAAATCCTTGTCTAAACTACCACATCTAGATAGAGCACCAATTGATTTATATCTGCTTGCTAAATCCGTTAGAAATCGATCGGGACCTCAAAAAGTAAATATCCTTCTTTTTAATAATGAAGTATCCTAGCGAATAAATCATTAATATTTAATTCATTAATTATCAAAAATTAATAGGTCTCACAGCTTAAACAGTGGGCTCAAGTTGCTCGAGACATAAAACCCAGCGGCTATTCCAAGAGATGCACATCGGCTTCAAAAACGCTAAAGGATTGCTTTTATGATTATATACATCCATTTGAATATTATACGCAAAATGCAAAAAATTCAAGCAAAACCAACGGATCCAATACAGATGATATGGACATAGATGATAACCAAGGCACCAACTCCCCCGTCAATCAAAATATATGTGGTGAATGTGGACAGGAAATTTATCGCGAACAATTGGCATATTTTTGCCAGGGGGATTGTGAAAAACCATTCCACAAAACATGCTTACATCTTCTTAACGAGATTACCCGTAGTGGCAACTTTTATTGTCCTGATTGTATCGTTTCTATTGGGAATGACTTCGGTTTTGGCGAAGGATCAGAGTATTCACTTGCCGAGTTTCAGAAAAAAGCGGATAATTTTAAAGCGAACTACCTACAAAAGCATCCACCAGAAGGAGAAACAAGCATTGAAGATCATATCGAAGCAGAGTTCTGGAGGCTTGCTCAATCAATAGAGGAAAATGTGGATGTTGAATATGGTGCAGATATAAATGCGATGGATTACGGAAGGTTTGTATATTGTGAACAGGGTTGTCACCTTTATAAGTCCAAAATCTGAATTTTTTGGACTTAAGTAATTCCTTAAGTCCAATGGTCCAAATGGCGCAGTTTTTATAAGTCCAATTAGTCCAATTAACAACCTTGATTGTGAAACAGTATATTTTTACATAATTAATTAAATATTAGAATGTAATTATTTTATTTTATTTTTATTAGCGCTTTTCCTGATCCTGAGTTGCATCCATTAGACCTATATTCAAAACATCCATGGAATCTAAGAAATTTGCCACGACACCACGGTTCTCTCCTTCATCTCATTCAACCCGAGATTCCTGGCATGATGGTGCCATGGCTTTATGTAGGAATGGCGTTTTCAGCTTTTTGCTGGCATGTTGAAGACCATTACACATACTCGATCAACTACATGCATTTTGGTGAGACTAAGACTTGGTATGGTATTCCGTCCTCTAGCGCTGAGCGATTTGAAGAGGTTGCACAAACATTAGTACCAGAATTTTTCGAAAAACAGCCTGACCTCTTAAATCAACTCACTACCATACTAAGTCCTAGTAAACTTGTGAAAGCGGGAGTAAAAGTTGTTGCTATTGATCAGCGACCCAATCAGTTTATTGTGACATACCCGCGCGCCTATCATGCTGGATTTAATCATGGAGTAAGTACTTTGGTCATTAAAATTCAAATGAAAAATTTTTCTCTTGGCTACCAAATTTTATAATAAATAATATAAATTTATTTATTTCAGTTTAACATGAACGAGGCAGTTAATTTTGCCTTGCCTGATTGGGTTCCTTATGGACAAGATTCTATTAATTATTATAAAACGATTGCTCGTCCTCCAGTTTTTTCGCATGAGAGACTTTTGCTTGAACATGCGTTGAGAAATTACAATAATCCGAGGATTGTTCTTTGGTAAGAATATTATATATTGAATATGAAATAGAGTATAATATGTATCTTTTTATTAACATTAAACAATATTTGATATTTCAGGCTCAAAGAACCTGTCGAAGAAATATGCAACCGCGAGATACAAATGCGACACAAAATACGGAAAGAGTTGAAATTAAAAGAGCCCGTTTATGAAATTTTTGATAGGGATGATCCGCATATTACATGTGTCGCGTGCAAACAATATTGCGCCTTATCTCAGGTGGCTTCTTATTGTAAGCCGGCAGTTGTATGTCTGGAACACGCGAAAGAGCATTATCAGGAGGTTTGTAGTTGCGGAAAAGGATGTCAATATCTCCGTATAAGATATCTGGATGAACATCTTAGCAGGTAAATATATTTAACTTTGCAATTTGTTTAAAAGATTGGAAACACATCAATAAATTTTTCAATTTTAAATAGCCTTGTGGTCGCCTTAAATCAAACTCAAAACAACACGAGAGAATGGATGGAAAATTATTGTACATATTTCAAAGAGACTGAAAATCCTAAACTTGCCGATTTACAGAAGTTATGGCGACAAGCAAAGTCTCTGCAAATGCCGATCAATTTGGATTACCTTGGAAACTTTATCGACAAGTCAATTGATTGGACAGAACGCACTCAAATGTTTAGCCAAATTATTAACGAACATTTAGTGCCATACTCGCAAAAACCACCTGAATTTAAAATTGCGGAGTTCTTACGCCGGTGGGAACGGAGAGTCAACGATTGTATCGCGGATGATGATAATGATATAGGTGATATCGATAAAATTGAGGATAATGAAAGTGATACCACAAATTCTAATAGTAATGAGATAATTAGTAACGATGTTGCTGATACCAAAATGGTTAATCTCGATGAAGAAAAAGCTACTGGCAAAAATAATAACGAAGACACTGAAGGGGACGAAGAATACATTTATGACGGAGAAGATCAAGGTGATGAAGGAAAACGATACTGCTTTTGCAGAAACATGGATGGCGAAAGTTTCATGATCTTGTGTGAACGTTGTGGAACCTGGTATCATGGAGAATGCGTAAATGCAAAGCCTGGAACAGTATCAACAAAAAAGAAGGACAAGTGGTATTGCGATATGTGTCAGCCATGGGAAGAAAGAAATATAATTGAAGAAGTACTAAAACAAGCGGAACTCGGAGAAACTATGAACCTCACCCCACCATTCTCTCGGGAATTCGCGAGGATCATGGCAAAGATCAAAAACTGGCTGGCGATTCGGGTTGCCGCCTTGTCGGGCGAATCAATATTTGACGACAAGGCAACAAAAAGAAAATTATACGGAATGGGATTGATGTGGGCAATCCCAAAGAAAACTGCCGAAAAAACGCCATCAAAGACAAACCCCTTGAAGAGGAAGAGGGGCGTGTGGAGAGAGTAAGAAGCGGGCTTTGGTGACCAAAAAAATTAATAAATGATGATAATTGCAATTGTAAATAATAATATTTATATCGATATAGTTACATTTAAATTATTTCAATGAAGTATGTGTGTGGCAATATACCAGTACATGATCAATGCATTACTATTCGTTTACTTAGTAAAACAACCAATAATGAATAAAAACAAAGTAATCTGATACAAAAACATTTAATTTTAAGTATGATTATAAATGTTTAGAAATATTTTCTAATTTTTCTTATAACTATGTTTTCTCTAATTGTTTTATATAAACGAGGACATCCTTACGCGTCACTATACCTACTAGTTTTCCTAAGGTTTCGATTATGATCGCACGGGGTCTGGGAATTTAACAAAATTAATAACTGTTTCATTACAATAAAATATTTCTTGAGAATTTCGAATAATTACCCAAGTTTTTTAAATAGATCTAGAACAATTTCTAAAGGTGTATTCGAGCTCACACTAAACGGTATCTGACGTAAGGTAACCGAGGAAAAAATAAATTTCATTTCCTTAATAATCAAAAAACAAGCAAAGGATCTGTAAATTATTTATTTTAATATACCTCTAAATATTTAGATAGATTAAGATGTTCGGAGTTTTGACTATCCCCATCGAAAAAGCAGAATGCATTGTTTGATCTACCATTCAGCTTTTTATACAAATCTAATATTATTTCGGAAAAATAACAAAAAATAAGTTGAAGAAAGTATAATGGCATGTAAAATATCTCATTTACCAATTGCATAACGTAATTCCGCGCGTCCAATATATCCCAGCAGAATCATACTCGTTTTGTCTTTGACTATTGGAAATCCTCGGTAATTTGTCTCAAGCAAGATTTGCTCTAAATGAGAAATACAGAAAAAAGAAAAGTCACAATGATTGTGATTATATCGCATCACATTAAAAAAATAGAATACCAATTTCTTCTAAGCGTTGACCCGACGTCATGATCACAAGATCTTTACGTATTACAGTTGCAACTGTATAAATTTAAAAGATTAATAAATAAAAAATTTCCTAGTCAAAATACACATTTTTTTCAAAATCTCAAAAAAAAACTTGCCAGGAATTCCAAAGGAATACTCTTTATTATCCAAAAATGGAAATCCATTTAATCTAATCATTTGATCAGCAGTATACAGTCAGTTAAGAAAAATACGCAGTATTCTGTTATTAATTTTGAATTTAATTTGTAGTATATTTAAAGGATATATTCCGCCTTTTCCCAATATGTCCCCAATAGTCTTTGTAACCATAAGAGTAATCTAAAAAAAAAAAAAAAACGAAGCAATTGATAATTGTCCTATAAAATAAATCCACAAATTTTTACCTCAATATAACTTACCATTGTGGGCAAAATATATGTCAAGGCTCCAGTTAATTCAAACATAATAACCACGACACATACTATATTATAAATAAAAAGACGAGAACAAAAAGATGTCTTTTCAAAATATTACTCGACATGTATAATAAATATAAAATATCTTACCGGTAAGATGCATAATACCACTAAAGCGATTTAAATTAAGTCAATTAGTTTTTTTTTAATAAATACTGAAAATATCTTAACTACTACTAATCAGAAATATTCAAACCTAAGTTGATTAAATTATAATTACCCCAAGGCAGCTGCAGCCCCTAAAAATGCATACATTCCTGGCGTAATACACTGGATATTCATTTGTATCAAAGGTATATACGTATTACATTTTATTTTTGATTACCATAATGAAAGAAAATCTACAAGGCATAACTAACCGGTACATCTGGTTTACAACTGGTAAATAACGGGAAATGTGGATATGCCCTTAAGTAAATAAAATAAGCAAAATTTAATATTACGCTAACATAATAGAAATTTAAATTAATGAATAAGACAATAACTTACAAATGTATAGATTTTACAATTATTCCTACGAACCGTCCAAATGTTGCTCCCACTACCATCGACGGAACAAATATTCCAGCAGGAATCTAAATTAAGAAGAATTCATTTAACAATAAGTTCTAATAACAAAATAATCACAACATTCCTTACTTTTGCTCCATACGATAAAATAATAAAGCCTGTTCGGAAAATAGTCGCTAATAGTAATAACCAAATCATTCTTGTTGTTTCAGCCTTCCTATAAAAATTATTTATATATATGCAAAGAGAATTATAGTAGTAAAATATTTTTATATTTAAAATAATTAAAAATATATAATTTTGAAATATATATATACCGACATAATCCTTCATAATCGGCAGTTCCTTCTTCACATTCTCTAAATAAAATTCCCAAAGTTTCAGTCATATCCACTTTCATAAAAATATTGAAATAACCTATATAAGCAGTAAGGCATGCCAATACAGTCGCTTCAGCTACTGCATAATCTTTTAAATATTTTTTTCGAATTGTTTGAACTTTTAAGTTGTATTTGGTGACTAATGCGCCATATAATCCCTAAGAAATTATGCATAGCAAATTCAAAAATATTAGCTTTTTATGTCATAGAAGAGTGGAGACCTAATTTTAATCTGTATAAATAGCAATTACTTACCCCGAAGACGCCTAATATAATAAAAAATAATATCTCAAAGAATTGCCATTCACGATCATAAGTAACTTGGAACATTACCAATTTTCCAGTGCGAAATGGATTCATTGCCTAATATAAGCAAAGAACATTTAATTATTTTTTTATCTGTATAATATGAAAATAAAAAATTACCTGTAATACAGCCGTTGCTACTAAAGCACAAAAGAAACTACGCCACATCGTTTTCATAGGGAAATTAGAACTCATTTCCTAGGAAAAAAATCAAATTATTATTTTTCCTTGGAAACAAAATTTCAAACAACAATTATTAGCTCTTATTATTAGCTCTTACTTCAAATGCAAATAAAACACCACCAATAGGAGAACCAAAGGCGACAGCGACGCCAGCAGCGCATGAAGCAGACAAAATTTCGCGCATTTTGGCTAAAAGAACAATCAAATAAGAGATATATTCGTATAAAGAATGTTTACATTGGTAAAAAAAACTTTACCTTTATTTCTTTTATATTTTCCAAATAATCTAGATACAACATTTCCAACACATGCAGCAGTATGTACAGATGGACCCTCTTTACCCACACTCAAACCCGACGCGATCGCTAATGGCTATATTATTGACTAAATCATTAATATCGATCTGTTATTTAAGAATTCGAAAAATAGTAAATTTGCATTGAACACTCACTAATCCAACATTTTTTAACAGTAGTGTCCATCCGCCCAAAAATCCTTTCATTACGAATCCCGCCAAAATACATTTTATTTCTGAAATACCAGATCCAGCGGCATAAGGCGCAAAAGAACGTATTAAATGAGCACAAACAGCGGCAAAAGTAGACTATTAAATAATTATTTTATAAAGATTAAAAAAAAATGGTCGCTTAATTATTAATAATTTGCTTGACATTGAAAAACATAGCATACCGCAAAAGCCATATAAAAAAACCAATTTATAATATAAAATCTCGACCAGTCTTCCCATTCCTCACAAGAACCATCTTGAGTTTTAAATTATTATTAGTGAATTATTATTAATATAATGGTTTACGAAAAATTCATATCTAACCTTCTTGTTCAATTTCCCAACAACAAAATTTTTGATTTAACCACCAAGAATTCCTGCAATAACCCAATTTTATATCAGACAGCCACTCAGTAATAATATCAGTTATTGCCGCGTTCATTCCAATAATAGCGCCTAAAATATTGAAATCATTAATAATAACCAATTTAATACCAGATTAACATAATAAAAGTTATACAAACCAACAATGAAAACGACAATCCATGCTTGGCCAGCTTCATAAGAGAGATGAAGCCACATCATCCATGAAGATCGGTTTTCGATTGCTGCAGTTCGTAGCGCATTCATTCTTGATCGTTCAAGTATAGCATCTTGAACCCAATCTAATGATTTTTATAGTGAACAATGAAAAATTAACGAAAGCTCGTTATATCATTACATATACTTTTTCGTACCTATTGTAGTAAAATCTTCATAGCGTTTAATATCTTCTAAATCTTTGTTATAATCGTCGTTAAAATCTGTGGTACGCGTTTCTAGTTGCGACGTTGCAATAGGTGACCGAGGTGGCCGAAGGGAACGGGCATCACGTGTTGGAAGTGGAGAGTGCACCAAAGGTTGGACTGAATTCCAAAAACTAATAATGTGATTTTATTACTTGACCAAAACAGCGAATGAACGAACTTTCTTCCCCAGCTCAAAAGAGTAGCTTACTCATAAATTTTGGACCAAAAATTCCCGGTTTCTTGATCTTCCTCAGAAGACATTATATACTATAGATTTTAAGTGGACGAAATACGCTGTTCATTTGTTGATCGACTATTGAAGATCTGCAAAATGATAGTTTTGGAGGATCTCCCGATTTTAAAAAAAATATGCAGACACTCTTAAAAAATGATCGTTTCGACGAATTAGAAGCTCTTCGTAAAAAACTCGACTTGTCTTTTGGGACCATTAATGAGCGAGTTGCTTCTTGGTTACCGCCTCAAAATCCCGAAGAAAGAGAACTGGAAGAACGAAATGAGAGAGAGGAAGAGGAAAGCTTTGAAAGTAGCGGTGGTGGATGGTTAGTTAGAAACAAGCAACAAGGTTTTAGCAAGTGAGTATATGTTACGTAGCATGATTAAGATGGGCTGGATATCTTTTCTCATTTATTGTTATTTTTTTAGATTAAATATTGGGATGAATTTCAGATTTAAACGTAAATTAACCCATAACGATAAACCCAGCGATTCCGAGAAAGAAGACGATAACATCAATAATACTAATGTAAAGTTTCGAAGAAAAGTTCATCACAATGTCACGGTCTATGAAGATGACGATGAACAAGATAAGGACAGTAAATTTGTTGCGATCGCTATGAAAAACAGGAATAAAACGTTAAAAGTCGGAAATTTTAAGAAAGTAGAAGAAAAACAAAAAGACGAGGTAAAGATCAATAACACGAGTGTTAGTAGTGAAAGTAGGAATAATAAATTCGGTAATAGGAAAAATATGGACGGTGATTTTCTGTCTGTTTATTTGAGTGAACGCAATAATAAAAAGAAGAAAAAGAATAACCAGCAAAAGAATGATGACAGTGAAGGTCATCATCATTCGAGTGAGAAGGGCAAACAGATTGAAAAGAATCTGAATCAGATGATGGATAAAAAAAAGGATCTTGTTGAATCGGTTAACACAACTTCCACTATCACCACTTTTATGACTACGCCACTTGATTTAAGTAAATTAAAGTGGAAGACGACAACCACCATGAACAATTCTCATTCTTCTCTTGTGAACAAAAATAAAAATAAATGAATTCTAAAAACTAATGAAATTTGAAGAAATTAATGTATTCATTATTTTCAATCATGTATTAAAATTATCATAACGATAATGTAATTTAACTGGGTTTACAGAATATTAGCATGGATGGTATCGATATACGATATAGTAGTAAGGGTGATCAGATGTCAGGCTTTATTAACCAAGTATATACATATATAGCGTACTAGCTCGAATCTGTATAATAAAGGCGTATATAGCTTATTATCTCCAATCGACACATTAGAAGTTTGGTCGATCATAGAGCAGCAGCCAATAAAAATGTGCAATTTTTTGATCAGCATCCAATAGGAAACACTAAAGCAAGATAGTGGATTAGAATGCAATCTGTATCAAAAAAAGTGCCTTTCACGTGATTATGATCCCGATGTCGACCATTCGATATTCCCTCTTAAAATCATGCATAATATTAAATAGGTTTAAGATTAAGGTTATTGTATAATAAACGTGAACATAATATATAGTAAAATTTCGCAAGAAATATTTTTTGTTAGAACACAAATGATTGTTTCAAAAGGGGGGGAACACTAAAGCGGGGTAGTGCAATCCGGATTGAGTCGATCTGGGTTGATTTGATTCAGATTTACATGTAGTGTCACATGCAAAATAAAATAAACTTTTCAAGATTATCGTTATC
>CAJVPL010001791.1:0-11753 GCA_910591945.1 Ambispora gerdemannii
GCATCCCATTTGAATGGCTCCATTTTGAAATATTTACCGGAGTTGAGTATCTTACTAAAGGAGGTTTTGGAACAATTATAAAGCAACCTCTAAAGGAGATTTTGGAGCAATTTATAGAGGTTTTGGAACAAAGGATAGAAACTGGTCGCTTCATTACAAGTTGGATCGTGAAGAAAATAAAATTAAAATAAAAGGAATACGAAGAAGAAGTTGTATTGAAATCATTACACAATTCAAAGAAATAACATTAGATTTTATAAATTGAATGGTTTTTATGTGTAAAATGATGCTTTTTTATTTTCTAATACGATTAATTTTTTAAAAATAGATTCAAACTGCTTTAAATTGCAGCATAGCGATAGATGCTTCCAATCATTATAGAATAAACTATTATGGAATACAAAAAACCCAAATGCAAATGAATACTCGATATATTAATTCCAACTACAGTAAATTGAACTGGAACGAAAAGTTAAAACAACTATTTCATATTATCAGTAAATTAGAATAATTCACAAAAAGGGATTTGTGCATCGTGACACCCTGGAAATATTTTAATGATGGATCAGAAACCTGGTATTGCCGATTTAGAACTGATCGGTCCAGCTAATTTAAATAAATATAATCAAGAAATTTACGGAGTTCTTTATATTAGTCCAGAGGTACTAAAAGGAATGCCATACACTAAAGCTGCAAATATTTATAGCTTTGGAATGATTATGTATGAGATTTTAACAGGCGAACAACCATTTGGTGAGAGGAGTCATGATAGAAATCTCGTATTAGATATCTATAATGGAGTACGATCTACAATACCAAATAATGTTCTCGGATAGTGCAAATTTATTATCGAAATGTTGGGATCCTATTCTAGAAAACAGACCAACTGCTGAGGAACTAGAAGATTTTATATAATTATGCTTATTGTTAATTGGCTAATTTAAAAATAGTATATTAATTAAACTTTCTTTGATCATAACACCAATTTTTAGTAAGAAATGAATTAGTATATTAAACAAAAACTAAACTAAATTAACATAATGAGATATGCAGTTCACAGTTATAAAATCACGTAAATACATAATCTGGAAACTCAAATAATTCTTTAATAAATTATAATATTACTATATCCTGTAATAGTAAAATAATATCTCAAATTTGGCCACTAAAATTTTTTTGGATGGAACTAAGTTGTATATTGTTACAAATTTATTTACTAATTATTAAATTAGCTTATAAAACTGAATTGAGAAAGGGAATTAAATAATAAATAAAATATTAAAAGAAAAGAAATCTATGCCAATTTTTACTGAAATTGTAATATTCAAAATTATAATATTAATATGAAAAAGTAAAAATTGAAGAGGAGAGAAAGAAATTTAAAATAATAAGAGAATAATTGATAAAGAGAGTTTGAAATGCTAATTCTTTGTACTTGCATAAAGCTTTTCAGAGTTAAAACAATATAATTAGTAATAACAATAATAAAAATTCTTTCACTTTGTTCTTCTTATAAATGAGATATACCAAAATATCAAAATTAAAAATAATAAATATTCAAAATAAAATAATTAATAAAATTAATAATTTCAATAACAATTTGTTTGGCACAATATAATTTAAAGTCACTTATATACAAGCTTTGATATATACAATTAAAAGTGGAAGAGATGAGTATTATTTGAAAGATTTTTGTTAAGAGAAATTATTTTTTATTTGTAATGTATTAAATTATAACTCAAATAGCATCTCTATTTATACATTTTTTGAAAATACAATTTCAGATATAATAATTATTAAAAGGTAAAAATAAATAATTGAAAAGATAAGATAAAAAAATAAAATAAATGATAAAATAAAAATAAAATAACTAAAAGGTAAAATAATAACTAAAATAATAGTAAAGATAAAATAAAAGATAAAATAATAAAATAAAAGATAAAATAATGAGTAAAATAATAATAAAGATAATATAAAATATAAACTAAAAGATAAAATAATAATATCTAATAAGTTATTTAAAGCTCTGTTCAGGTCAAATCAGATCAAGTTTGAGATTAACCTAAACTGATAATTTCAGGTCAAGTCAGATTTGGATCAAGTTTGATCTGAAAATTGTAAAATAGTTTCTAGTTAATAACTTTTATTTTTACTAAGACACTTGTATTTGATGTTTAAGTAGAGTTATTCAGAATGTAATTGTGCATATACCACAAATTTTTGTTTAATTCCAATTAATATTGAATGAGAAATAATAATTTTAGGCCGACTCGAAATATTTTAGGTCCGATTTGACCCAATCTGATCTGAACCGAAATGTATGTTCCAGATCAGAGAGTTATTTTTTTAGGGGTTTTTTGTTTTTCTGCTATTTTTGGAAGTTATGATTTTGTGAAATTATTGTTACAGTAGTAACAATATACTGTACGTATAATAAATTGAAATGCCTTAAAATAAACGTAAAATTCGAGAGGAAATTTGCCAAGTTCAAAGAAGAAACATACTCTAATATGATAAATGCATTTAAATAAATGGAAAATTGAAAAGAAAGACATTTGCCAAGGTCAACAACAGAATAATATAATAAAGTCGAAAAGAAAGAAATTTGCCAAGCTCAAAAATAGAAAAGAATACTTTCAGTTTTCTAAAAATGAATACGAGAATAGGACAGAACAAGAACAGAAAAAAACAAACAAATAAATAAATAAAAACTAAATATTACACGAATGTCTGATGAAACGATAGTGGTTAGCCACAGCTAATAATGCATCACGCATATAATTTTGCATTTTCGTGGTGTTATTGTAATGCGTATGCAATTTTGAGTATATGTATTGATTGAAGGAAATATAACAACAAACTCAGACATCATTATAATGAAGTATCGGTATATTGAGGTTCTCTCTAAGCTCTGAAAAATCAAAAAATCGACTTGTGTAAAACGCATCTTTATGAGTTTCTTGTGATGCGTTTTTCTGTATTTGAAAATTTTCACTTCTTCTTTCTTCAGCAATACTAAATTCTTCATTGATTCCAGTTGGTGTTTGATTGTCACATATATCGGTTATCCAATTGCTAAATGTTGTATTCAATTCAATTGCTGTTGGCCTTTGTTTTGGATTAAATGCCCAACATCTTTTCATCAAATCAGAAAAACATTTTGGAATATTTTCAATCTCCTTTGGTCTGACTCCATTACAAATATCCACTGTTAATGCGATGTCATGTGCTCTCTCAGCAAATGGCTTTTTTCCAGCTGCAAGCGACCACATAATAACACTGAAACTGTAAATATCAGCTTCTTTTGATTGCGTCTCTCCAAGAAGAATTTCTGGTGCGATATAAGGAATAACACCATATGATTTATTAGATGTGACGTTAACTAATCCGTGAATTCCTATATCAGCTATTCGTCCATCAGTCGAGATGGATTCATCTTCAATCATAACATTTCCACCATGTAAATTTCCGTGATAAAGATCGGATCGATGAATATTTTCCAAACCAGCACTAATCCCCCATAATAAATCAATTTTATCATTCCAGCTAATATCTTTAACATTTTCAATGTATTGATTTAAATCGCCATTTTCATAGAATCTCATTACAAATATAAAACATCCATCTGTATCTTTTGAAATACCAAAGGTATCAGCTACACTGCCTGATTGAAGACAATGATGATATTTTCGTAACTAGATTAATATAAAAGAAAAAATTTTGGTAATAATTCTTAAATTAAAAATATGTTTTTATCATATGAGAAATAATAATTTACGTTTTCCAAGAATTCTTTGCTCAAGTTTTGAGAATTTTCAAGTTTTTTCAATGCTACTTTTATTGGTCCACCCCGTGACCAAGCTTGCGTGTTTTCATTCCAATCCCACTTAGGTCCCTCTAACCAAATAGCAGAATAGATTTCACTAAATGCTCCTGCTTTGTGAAATTCAACCAGTTCAAATTGATCATAAGGAATATATTCAAGATAGTCACCGCCTATATTTGCCTCAGCTTGGCTTTTTCGTATAATTAAATCAAGTTGCAAACTGCCAGTTGTCCATCTTGAATAGTTTTCCTTAAACCAAGTAGTTTCACAAGGTTGGCACCACGCAAAATTAGTCATAAATTTTCTACAATCGAAGCATTTTTTATGAATAATTCGTGTTTCGGGGAGAAATTCTGGTTGAAGTATAACCGGATCTAATTCATCACCACTTTCTTCGCTGATAGAATCTTCGATCTCTAAACCTCTATTTTCAAGCATTTTTTCATTATCAAGAAATAGAAAAAATGCTTAAAAATAGAATTCTATTTATAAAATTCTGTTGAAACATTATCGTCACACCTAGCGAAGTAACAATTATGGATATATTTATAGAATGTTTACTAATTGTTCTGGAATTTGTCGAAAATTAAAAAATTTTAAAATTTATTGGTTTACACTTTGAAACGTATACATGTGGCGGTACATGCGTTAGAAATAAAAATTAATTTTGATTCAAACAAAAAAAAATCTAGAACAAGCACTCAAAAATTGCTTTGTTACGTAATGCTTTATGCGATTAAATGGTTAGGATCGACCACATACGTATGTCCTACGATGAAACGACTGAGTATTAGAATAATGCAACAAATTATACGCATACACGCATTAAAATACGTTAATATAAAATGCCCCTACTTGTGTAAAGAGTGCATAGACTCAATGTTTTGATGCTATTTGTAAAGTATGCATCCTGGGTAATTATAGAAAACATTGTGGAAAGTTTCGTGCGTTTTTTACATACAGTCAGACCTCCTAAGTGCAACCTGTCGGGACCATACAAAAACTTGCACTTAGAGAGGTATTGCATTTATGAAGGTAAAACTACATATATGTTTCATAAGTTGGGACCAAATTAGAACGTGCATTTAGAGAATAATTGCACTTAGAGAGGTTGCACTTAGGGGGGTTTGACTGTATTAGTATTACGCTATATCGATAAATATTGTATGTCCTGGAAAAATTCTAAGGTAATAGAAACTATTGTTAAGGTTAATTTAAAGGTTAGGGTTAGGGTTAGAGCTGTGATCAAAGTTATATACAAATTGTCTTCCTGACATTTTTTATTAGTGTACCAAGCTAGATTTCGACATCTGTTTCCCGTATTTTTTACATTTTTTGTTTTGTTTTGTCGGAGCTGATTAAAAAATTACGTATTTTTATCGGTTTGTACCACCTGCAGTCATAAATTACGTATCGGTATATCGACATTATTGCTATTGAAACTTACCATAGCAACAAAGATAACGATCAAAACATTGAGTGTATACACTCACCATTTATCGTTATTTATTATTAAATATTAATATAGGACAGTTTGTTGCATTGTTCTAATGAGTACTATTAAATCTGAATTTAATTTAAGATTATTTGGCAAAGAAAAAATATATTTATAGTAACTTTTATATTTAACAAAAAATGTTTCTTGTAAAAGATAGTTTCAAAATATGTTTATATTTGAATTTTCATATTACATGTTAATCTTGCAATTTAATTGATTATCATTGCTAAGATCGTTAAAAAATTATTAAATCTGTACTTTAGAAGATCATACCGTGATGTCAGAATTCAGTGAACAATTTGGTTATCTTTAATATAATTGAATTTGTCTAGTCAAAAGAAATCAAATAATATCAGAATTATTTGAATTCAATTACTGAATCTCGAGATATTTGTAAAATATAATATATGAGTTTGTGCAAAATTGCAAAGAAAAATTTTGTATGACTTTCAGATGAAATATCTCAGAGTTCTGTGAATCGATTTGAATAATTTTGATACTATTTGATTTCTCTTGACTAAATAAATTCAATAATTTCAAAAATATTTGAATTGATCCACTGGATTCCAAGATATTTACAAATTTTCCAGGTCCAAAGTTCTTTACAGATTTGCAATTTAAAAATTTTGATCATTAACAAAATAAACTATCCACTTTAGGATATAATATCGCAACATTCAGTAATCTGATTCAAATAAATATATTACCATTTGATTTATCTAGTCAAAATGAATTGAACAGTATTATTTTTATTTGAATTGAATTAGAGGTGTGATTAATTATTTTAAATAAATTTAATTAATCAATTTTCAATTTGAGAATTGATTCTCAATCCAAAATTGATTCTCGAGTAGATTATATTAATTTTTATTACTAAAGATTGAATTACCTATTCAGAAATTTTTTATTTATTAATATTACAAAATTTCAGCTTCTTTTAATAAATATAATTTTTTTATCAAATAGTTATTTTATTAATTTCATTTATATATAATTAAGTTTTCCATATCTAAAAATAAATATTCAAATAAAACTTATATAATAGAAATTGTTAAATATTTACATATAAGTTATAAAAGAATTTAGTATAGTAATAAAAATTGAACCTCAACCAAAAATTAATTCTCAAGCACAAATTATAATAATAACAGCAAAAATAATAAAAATTGTAATTATATAATTAGTATTTGAAATTTTAAAATAAAAGTATGTTCTCAAGAGAATTTAGTAGTTTGAATCAGTATTCTCAAAAATTTTTTAAAGTTCTCTATAAAATTATTTTACAAATTTAATAAAAAATTGAATTATACCAATATTTATAAGCATCAAATAGAGATAAAAATAGAAATCAATTCTTTAAAATTAATTAATTTAAAATCAATTAATTTTATAAAATTAATTAATATTTGAAAGTTAATTTTAAAGACAAAATTGATTAATAATAATAATATATAAATTATATATATAATATAAATAATTGAAAATTTATAATTTTTACTTATAAAAACATACAAATACTATAACATATAACAAACTATGAACTTTATTATTCAATAATAATGTTAATATTTATAATAATCAAAAAATTATTACCAATATAAAGCTTAATAATTATAATAATAATACTAATACCAAAAATAACTAATATTAATCAGATTCTTAATATAATAATAATACTTCAATTAATTCTATATTTAATAATTCAAACTAAAATATTTTTTAAAATTCTAAATATTTTGAATTATTATATAATAATAAGTCTTAAAGTATTTTAAATATTCTAAATTCTAATTTAAAATTTTTTGCAAATTATTTTTGCTAAATACTTTAGTTTAAATTACTATCTATATTATATAGTATCTTTATAAATTTAACTAATCAAAATTATAATTTTAACTAATTAAATTATAATTTAATTAATTAAAGTATAACTTTAACTATTTTAATAAAAATAAAAAAATTAATATGTAATGAAAAACAAAAGATTATTGTTATTATTATTATACTTACTTTGTATTCAAGAATTAATTTTGAATTTTAAATTAATTTTTATCATATTATTTCTATCTAAATATTTATTTTTAGATATGAAAAACTTAATTATACATAAATTATATTAATTAAATAGTTATTTAATAGAATAAATCAACTTGATATTATTTACATAAAGAATTAATATTATAATACACAAAAATTTTGCTTTAGTCTTCTTTCTAACTTGATATTTTTGTTATAATAATAGTAAAAAGAAATAAATTTTATTCTGAAGACAGTTAAAGATCAGAAGGAAAAGATATCTTATTATTTTTTATATATATAAATAAAAATAGTAATATATTCGATTTTATTTTGATGTGCACAAATAAAAAACATTATTTTTTAACTCAACGTATACAATTCTGAATTCTTGTTCTTATAAAAATATAAAAATATCAGATTTTAAATACTGAATATAATTAATCTTTGATTTTTTTATTGCATATTAATTTTTTTCTTTTTTATTAAAATAATTAAATTTGTACTTTAATTAATTAAAATTATATTTTGATTAGTTAAATTTATAAAAATATTAAAAATAATTAAAATATTTAAATATTGTTATTTTGTATTTATTTTATTATATTTATTTCTATTATTTCATAAATATTATTCAAATTTTAGTTAATTTTGATATTAATATTATTATTAAAGTTATTAAATTTTATATTGCTATTATTAATATTGAGATTTTGGTTAAATAACAGAGCATAATCAATAGTAGTATTATATATCAATTTAACTTATATTATATTAATATTCCAAAAATTTTGATTATAATTTATAAAATTATATATTTTTGCAAGTAAAATCATGATTTATATAATTTATATATTATTATTATTGTTATTAAATATTAAATTTTAAGCAATTCTCAAATTTAATCATTTTAATTAATCCTCAATATTAATTAATTTTTAATATTAATTAATTCTAAATTAATTAATTCTAAAAAATTAATTTTTATTCTTAAGCTTTATATATTAATCTATAAAAAATATAAATAATTAGTATTTATATTATTTTTTATATTCAGAAAATTCTTAAATATTATATAAAATATATGAAAAGTTAGATTTTGCAATTTATTATATTATGTTTAATTATTAGATTTTATTCAAATAGTTCATATTAAAGGAATAAATTTATTAATTATTAAAAGTATTATTATAGTATTATTAAAATATGAACTTTTATTATATTAACTATCTTATATCTTATTGTATAATTCATATCATAATACTATTAAATAATTTTATTGAACACTAACTAAAAGAAATCTTATTTATTAATATTAAATAATAGAATAAACAATATAATTATAACAAAGTTAGCAAAATAATCTGAGCTAAACTAGTAATATAATTCTATTTAAATTAGTAATTTGATTATAGTAAAAATAAAAATATGATATTAGTAAAACAAGTAATTGAATCTCAATTAAAGTAATAATAGTATTATAATAAAAGTAATATTTATAAAACTATTAAATATAAATATAATATAATCTTAAAGTAATATAAAAATTGCAAATTTCAAGAATAATTAAAAAATATAAAAATTTCAAAAATATTCATATAATAATAAAATTTTCTTATCTTATTTTATTTCTTTGTTATTTTACCTTAGTTATTTTACTTTTCTATTATTTAATTTTATATATTATTTTATTTTTTTATTATTTCACTTTTTAATTTTTTATTTTTATATATATTATTTCATTTTTTGTTATTTTACTTTTTTATTATTTTACTTTTATATATATTATTTTACTTTTTAGTTATTTTACTTTTTTCATTTTTTACTTTTATAAGAAGATATGAATATTATAATATACTACCTAAAATAATGCATTACTAATAATTTATATAATAAGCTATTAATAATGTGTCATATTTAAACTGTATCATAATATTCATATTTACATTATATATTATTTATTTTTTTATTATTTTGCTTTTTTAATTATATATTATTTTATTTTTTTGTTATTTTATTTGTTCGTTATTTTATTTTATATATATTATTTTACTTTTTATTATTTTACTTATTCAATTTTTCATTTTTATAATTAGTTATTTCACTTTTATTTATTTAGTTTATTTTTTGTATTTTTGAAAAATATACAAATAAAAATATTATCTGAGTCTTAACTTGATATATTATAACTAAAAATAAAAATTTCTGTTAATAAAATTCTTCTTTCAAATATCTTTCACCTCTTATATTTTCTTTATATACTTCAAAACTTGTATATAAATGATTTTATATTATACTAAACAAATTGATATTATTAAATTATAAAGTTTTATATTATATTATATTGAACTAATTTTTATATTAAAATTGAATTTTAAGTATTTTAATTTTTGTTATTTGAATTTTTAATTATTAATAAATATTTTTCATTTGTGAAAAGAACAAAAAGAAAGAGTCTTTGTTATTATTATTACTAATTATATTATTTTAGTTTTAAAAAGCTTTATATAAGTACAAAAAATTAGTCTTTTAAATTCTTTTTATTTTTTTATATTTTTTTTCTTCTTGATCTTTACTTTCTCATATTATTATTCTTTTTAAGTAAACACAATTTCTGTAAAAATTGGTATAGAACTTAGATATCTCTCTTTTTCTTTTAATATTTTTATTTAATTTATTACTTTTTTTCAATTCAGATTCAAGTTTGTAAGCTAATTTAATAATAAGTAAACAAACTTGTAACAATAATTTAGTTAATAATTTAAAATAACTTATTTGATAATAATTTTATAATAAATTTTTATTTGATAAAACTTTAATAATAATTTAATAAAGTTATATTTAATATTAATTTTGATCTTGAAAGATAAATTATTACTAAATAACTAATTGTTATATTTGACTTAAAAGATAGTTACTTGAAAAACTTTTATTTCAAATTATTATCTTTAAAATTATAAAGAAACTTAAATAAAGTTTAGTAAAGTTATTAAATATTATTCTAGTTATTACAACAAGAATATATATTATCTATCTTTAATAATAATTTTTAGTCTTTTTCATTATAAAACTTAGTTTCTTTTATCTTTTAATTAATAGAAATATATAAATATTATAAAATAATAACAGATTTTGATGCTCTCACTATGCAAAAAATAATTTTATATTGTTAAAATTATATTTGAATAGAGAATTCTCTGTAGATAAACAAAATATTATATTAAAGAAAATCAGAATATGATTAAGAATTCTCTATAAAAGAACAAACAAAGTAATAATAAACAAATCTTTTTTAATCTAAATCCCACAAAATTAACTAATATTAAAGTTAGAAAAATATTTAAAAGATAACTACTGGAATATTAATATTAAAATAATATTTTAATAAAGATCTCAAAGTTATTTTTAATAATTTTAAGATATTTTATAGAGAAATAATTCATAAAAATATATTAATTACAACAAAAAATATTTGTAAAACTATTAAAAAAAGAAACTAAATTAATTGAATTAGAAGTACAAACTTTCTTATATTATATTCAACAAAAAATTTATTAATTTTATCAATAAAAAAAATATTTGAGAAAGGTAGAACAACAAAAAAGAATATTAGTAGAAATTTCCAGTCTAAGAGAATTATTTACTGAAAAAGAATATAAAAAATTTATTGAAATTATCAAAAATATTAATCTAAAAAAATTTAACAAAGTAAATATTATTACAAAATACTTTAATCAAGTAATTAAATCAGTCAGACAACAACTAGCATCATTTTTTAATACTAAAAAGAAAAAAATTATTAGTAATTATTCAAACTTAAAAAATATAATAAGAAAAAATAAATAATAATTGAAAAAAAAAGTTTAACAAAAAGAATTTCAAGAAAAAAAAAGATTAAGAAGAAGATTAACCAAAAGAAAATAATGAAATATCAAAACAAAAAATTGCTAATCAATTTCAAAACTTAATTATCAGATTGAATATTTTAGTATATATTATAAAATAAAATAATAAAAAATCAAATATACAAAAATAATTAATTTTTATAAAGATATCCAAAATTCAATTAAATGGCTACAAGATTTTGAAAATATATGTCAAGTTAATGCAATTAGTAATAATAAAAAAATGCAAATAGTTAAAACTTACTTGAAAGGAACTGTTACCACTTTGCTTATCAATAAGAGAATAATTATAAATTAGTTCACACAATAGAATTTAACTAATAATAGATATTTACTATAATATTATAATTCTAAAAAATTTGGTTACTTCAAGAAAGATTCTTAATCAAAAAGAATTAATAATTTTAATAGAAATAATTATAATATTACTGTAGTAACATAAATTTCTCTAATTTGATAATCTTTCTTTGATTATGCAAAATTCTCTTTTTCTTAATTTTTATAATTT
>CAJVPL010001792.1:0-11747 GCA_910591945.1 Ambispora gerdemannii
ACTCCTCCCTTAAAGCCTTAGTAGGAATTTGGGTTAAATCATATAACTCTTGGAGTTCCCTCCGCAATGCATTTTCCTTAGGAATTATTATTTCTTTTACCATATTTTAAAAATTTTGTATTTTATAGTTAATGTTGGGGAGCACCATGACCCACCATTACTCTTTATAATCTTTGTTTTGGAACTTAGGAAAACTACTTTTTTTCTTATTAAAACTTATTTTTTAACTTTCTTATTCAATTGCTTTTTCACTACCGCTAGACCTCCGATTAATAAAGCACTAGCCACTGAAATAATGGCCATAATACCACCTTTGCCAATACTGTTATCATTGTTTTTTTGAGTTGTGGAGACAGATGAATTTTGTAATTTTTGTTCTGATTTATATCCAATTGCTTTTTGTTCTGCTTCGGTTAAATCCTCTTGCACCCTATACAACTTTCCTGACTGAATTATAATTTCTCCCGTAGATTGATCGTATTTTATCTCCTCCGCATCCTGCCGAATAAGAACTGGTTCTGGCTTCCCTCGATACCATTTTCCAGCATTGTAAGTATGAGACACTACTTTATCTTCAATTTTCCATTTGTCTATATTTTGAAGAATATCATTAACTAACTCTTGACGAATTGATTGACTAGTTGGAGTTGAAGGAAAAATCGCATTTATTTCCGCCTGCTCCTTCTCATTAAAATAACCTACCCTATAAACTTTTCCTGGTTGACTTATTAATTCCCTCTTTGCTGAATTATAATCTCGATCACCTAATCTTAATGTTTTACGAATAAGCACATTTTCCTCTTTTTTTATCTCACCATAAAAGTCATAAACTACCGGAACTTTTTCCCTAATTTCTCAGTCGTTTTTATTCTGTCCTATATCAAGAATTAAATCTCAGCGGATTTCCTCACCTAGCGAAACACCACCGGAACTTGTTGATCGTTGAACCTCTTGCGGAAAAAAATGAAAGTCTTGATAATTATGGTCTTTTGTAATTCTTTCAAATGCCTGCTTACCTTTATCGCCACTACCCTTGCCGAACTTACTTTCAACCTCTATATCTTCATAAGTTTTACCTTTGAGAGATAATTCAATTTCTCTTTCGCTAGCTAATGTTCCTTGAATTCTAGAAAAAAAACTACCGAGTTCCTCAGCATATTCAGGAGAACCAGGAGTTAAGTCATCTTTGCTATTTATCACATCTTTGATAATCTTTTCTCCTCTCCCTTCTGTTACTTCTCTAATTCCAAATAAGCAATGCTTTAACCTTGGATGACAATTATTGGCATCAATTCCCGTAGCATCAATTCACTCGTAAAACTCTTTCTTTATTTCTTCGCGAAGAAAGTCAGGCTTATTTTTCATTGTTCCCACAAATCCAAGTAGCACAATCGAAAAACATTCCTCCGCATCTTCCGGACCACTAATCAGTCTTACAACTTTATTATCCTTAATTTGCTTTCGTTGTTCTCAATCAGGATAATACCCAGCTATTTCAATATACTTTTCCAAAAATTCTACCACATCATAAAGAAGCCTATGAGTTATCTCTTTACTATAAGCAGTTAATTGCTTTTGTGTTTGTATTTGTTGTCTTTTCATATTCTATAATATTTATTATTTTTATTTTCATTCATCTTCATGTTCCATTAAAAATGAAGTGTCAGTTTTTTTGCCACTGCCTTATTACCTTGTGATTTAAAAGCAGCATTCAAAGCAAAAGTAAAAGAGTCATAACTAACCGGTCAATATTTTTTATCCCCTTCATGTTTGGCTACATGTTTAGGACATTTAAAATATCAATCTTTCATGTGGTGAACAGTTCCGCAACTCTCACATTTCATATTAGCACAATCAGATATTTTTATATCTCCCCAATCTGTCGAATGAACCCAATTGTAAACTGGTCCTCGACCTACATCCGGACAATCAGTAGCAGGACAAGGCACTTTTAAATACATTCATTCTTGATAAGAACAATGAGGATTATTCCAACCACAATTTTTATAACAAGGCCCATATCCCTTCGCTTCACCTACACTACCACCACTTAAATCATTATAATTTAAATTAGCATCATTCTCATAAGTTTTCATAAACTCCTCATAAGAAGGGATTTCATTTTTTAATTCATATACCGTTTCGAACGGCTTTTTATTTTCTATGGGTATTAAATTTTCTTTTACCATATTTTTATTAAATTTCTTATATTTTTCTAAAAATTATTTGCTAATTTAAACAGTTTAGCCTCTGTTTTTTTAAGTTGGCAATTTAAGAAGCGGTGAACTTCTTTTATTGTCTTAATTCTTACTTATGACCTTTAAGCCTGATATCTCTCTATCCTTTTCCGCCACAATGGCGTTATGTAGTCCTCCTTTCAAATGGCAGTGATTAATCCTTGATTGTGTTGGATATGTTGATTTGTCATAACTTTTTTCTCCATAAAGTTCTTTAATTAAGTTTATACTCTTTTCTTTTTAAAAGAAACTATTTTAAAGAAACTTCCCCATCATCCAGCAATCTCCAACACTAAATTTCCTGAATATCCAAGCTTTTTATCTAATTATCTTTAAATGTTCTACATTTAACAACTTATAAAAACCCCATTGTTCAGTAAGTATTTTATTATAATACTCAACAACTAAAAATAAGCATTCTCTTTTCTTAAATCTCCAATCTTTTTTCCTTAACTTCTTTGACAATCTTTAAATGGAAATCTATCTTCAATTTCTCTAAATAACTAGCCAAATCATCTAATTTCAATAAGTTTATCCGACAATAAAGAATATCATCTAACTTCTTTAAAGAAATTCCTAACTCATAAGCCAAATCTTTTAAAGATATTTCATTTATCCTCATATATCTAGCTATATTCTGACAAATTTCATACTTGCTTTTCTCTAATTCACTAGCCTTTTCTGGTAAAGCATAATTCCCTCCCTCATAATTAGGGTCAGATAATCTTTTAACTGTTTCCTCTTGGGTTTCTTTTCTTTTTATATTTAAATTTCCCATAAACTACTTTACCGAAAACGGTAGATATAAAGCGGTAGCGGTAAATAACCATTAAGCCAACTTTCCCACATACATTCGCCCTAAAAACCAACCCCAACTTTCGCAAAATGTATTAAATACTGCTTCGCCTATTGCGTAAATATATGATATGAGAGCCAAAAAGACCTATCCTTATCCCAGTTATAAAAATCCGGTTAGACTTTCGCCACAAGCCAACCAAGCCCATCAACAGATAAAATTCCCGCCCTGCCTTTTTGAATTGAAGCATTACATAGCGTTCATTATCACGCTTGATGCTTTGAGTGCTTTGATTTCATTCGGGAAGCCTTGCGACATGGGATAATTAAAAATCGGCATGATGCTCGGTTTTGGGGATTGGGAGAAAAAAAGGCTTTGTGTGGTGATTGTTTAGAAAAAAGATTGGCGGAGATGTCCTTCCGCAAGCGTTATTTGTGAGAGGAATTAAAAAGAGGGGGTATTGGGAGTTAAATTAATTTACGCAATGGGCGTTATTTGTGCTAATTCTCCTTCAATCATTTTTCCGTTTTTACTTTTTCCTTCTCATAATCCTTTAATTGGGCTTCTAATTTAGTTAATTGCTTATGGAGAAATTTTTGTTGGCTAGTCAGTTTATAGATTTGCGTATTTAAGAAGCGAACATATTCTTTTTTGCGGATTATTTCCTCGGGGGTGGGTTTAGTTGTCATTAATGAATTTTCTCCATTCCTGATATCATTTGTTTTCGGCTTCTTTTTCTTTTTCACTTCGCGGAAATTGCCATCAAGCACAGCCACAGCAAAAATATTTTTCTTTTTCTTGGTAATTTATTAAATAAAGAGGATTGTTATAGACATTACAAAAGCCACATTTGCCACCTTTTTGCGGTGGCTGCTTTTTTAATTCTTGACAGTAAAAACAGTCATTCATCTACTTTTTGAAAGGTAATGGCTGTTCTATTTGGGTTTTTTGGTCTTTTTGCTCTTGCTCTAATTGCTGATAGTAGTTAATTTTTTGTCATTGATAAAGACTTTTAGCAATAGTTTTTAATTGGACTTGGTAATAATTAGCTTGTTGTTCGGCTCTGACTTTATCATTTAACGCTTTTTGATAAGCATTTATTAGGTTAGTGTGGTTTTGTTGGTCAGCCTGAATTTTGTGCGTTAAATTAGCGATAGTTTCCTTTAAGAATTGGTTATTTTTTCTTTCTGACTGAACCAATGCTTCTAAATTACTGTTCTCGGCTTCTAATTTCTTTATTTTGGCTAGTAGAATATTTTCTTTTTGGTTTTTAATAATGCTTGGTGTTTGGGGCGGAAGATTACTGATTGATGGTTGAGATTGATAATTAGTGATTGCGGGTTTTGGTTTTATTTCAGTAATCAATAGCGGATTATCTTGCTGAACGAGTTTCTTGGCAGGAATTACTGGCTTATCTTTAATAATAGTTCTAAATTAACGGATGGTTGTTCTGGAAAATTTTTGCTTGGTGATTTTGGTGGTTCTTTTTCTAATCACTTTTTACCAGTTAAAATACCGCCAATATCGCTATCGGGTTCTTGATAAATATTGCGTCAGTAAAGAGCAGTCGTGCGAATACTGGAATGTCCCAATAACTTCTGCAATAGTGGTAGCGGTAAACCATTCTCGGCATGATAAGTGGTAAAAGCACGGCGTAAAGTGTGTGGTGATAACTCCACTTTTTCACTAATTCCTAACTCCCACTTAATTTTCCGTAAAAAGTGGTAAAAATTTCAGCGGTTAGTCTGATTAGGCTTCCAATTATGCTTCTTTAATTCTCTGATAACCTTTTTAGGAATATAAACTAATCTCTCATCTTTCCCTTTCGGCTTGTTTAGGCGGTATAAACCTTGCTTATTTTTACTACCTAAATCAAACTTTACCGCCTCATTCACTCTTAATCCCGCCTTACTTCCTAGCAAGAATAAGCCATAATGAAATCCCCTTTTACTTTCTTTTTGTCGGTTAGGAACTGACATAATCCTCTCACCAACTCTCTCTAAAACTGCTAAACTAGGAAGCATATAACTATTATTTTAAACTAAAATAAGGGAATATTCCTTTAAAAACCTTAACGAACAATATTCAGCCAACAATATTTTCTAGCGAAAAAACCAACTCCAATACCAAACCTCAACTCCCAATAAATTCTAACTAACTTTTAGCCAGATTTATTTATCTTTTACAAACTTTATTCATTGCTTATTTACCTTAATTCACGAGTTAACACTATGGTTTTTTGGTTAAAAATATTTGTGACCTCCTTTCCAACACCCTCCGTCGGAGCAAGCCCCTCCTTTCTCTCTCTCTCTCTCTCTCCTTCTTTTTTTCATCTTGGTCATCCCAAAACTTTTATTAAGAACCCAAGAAAAGAGACAAACTAGAGAATAGCTTAGGAGATAACTTTTGAATAGAACCTAAGCATCCGTAAAACCTTACTAAAAAGAAAATTAAAAATAAAAGAAAAGGAGGGAAAAGGGCGAAAACGGGACTTAATGGTTATTTTTTACTTATTATATAAGTAAGAGGAAAAATTTAGAGCAAAAAAATGCCATACTTCACCCCTCGCCTCCGTTCGAAACTAAAATAAATATATAGGTTTATATGGTTCCTATATTTAGTTCTCATTTTGAGAGGTCAGCAGGCTAGGGTTTAGTCGTATCACTATGGATTATCAGACCTACCAGGGAATTTACTGGTAGGGTCGATTACAGATAATTTGAGTGTGGTATGAGCCATCCGGCTTTGCTTATAAAACCCTGGCTTATTGCCTCTAACAGAAATTCCTGTTAAATTGTGCCGTTAGTGTTTAACCTTACTTGGTGGGGTCGAACCTTAACGGGGCAACCTAGCCTCTGTATTTGCTCGCAACCAGTTTAGTTTTTTGTTCCAAGCTGGTTGTGGGAACAATGAGTTAATTTCCCAAAAAAAGAGTTAAGAATTATTTCTCAATTCCTTTGTTCGAAAATTAGCCCCCCACTGACTTAAAAAAAATACTCACCTTTCTAAAATATAGAAGCTATATCATATAGAGGCTATAAAGTAATAAGAGAGTAAAAAAGCGAAAAAATTCCCTTTCCTCTGAAAATTTCCTTGTAAAAGTTTATCAGGTTTGACCTGTTTTGAGTTGTTTATTCACACCATTTCAATTATTCACTCAAAACAGCCTGATAGGCTACTAGGTAGGTGTGAAATTGTGAATAACCCCTCACCTACCAAACTGTTTTCAGTAGATAATATATTATAATTTTAACTTTTTTGTTCTTGTTCCTTTCTTTTTTTACCTCATAAATAACCAATTGCTAAGGTCGCAATTCCAAAAATAACTAATCCACCAACTAAAAGCGGAGTATTATTACTTGGTTGCTTATCATCCTTAACGGGTGAACTTCCCTGTTGAATAAGAGTTTGCAGATATTGAACGTTCTGTTGTTGCTGATTATTCCCATTGGTAACTAATTGTTGAGCGTATTCCAATAAATCTATCAAAATTGTGCCTTTAAAGGAATTAATTCTAATTTTTTTATCCTTAATTCCCTGAACTAATTTCCCAAACTGTTCGCTGGTTAAATTATCCAAGTTTTTCGCACTTAACGGATTTTTTTCGCAATTCAGAAAAGTGCTTAATAAATGGGCTAAATCTATCTCTTTAATTTGATTGCCAAAGAAGTTGATTTTTTGTAATTTATCTTTATTGGGTAAAGAGTTTAAGAAGTCCAAGTTTTCAAACTTGTTGTTGTAAGAATTTAGACTGGTTAAAGTAGTAAATTTTTTTAAATCAGCATTGCCTGCTAAATCTCTATTGCTGGTATCCAAGTATCTAATTCTTTTTTGATTAGTGAGTTGGTTAATATGCTCTTGGCGTTATTAGTCATATACTACTATTTTAATAATTAATTTCCGCTTTTTAACAATTTTTGATATAATTTTCTAAAACTTTCCTTTTACCAAATTTTTTTACCCTTTTTCATTCATTCTTGGTAAACCTCATCTAACCCCCTCTAAATCTTTTTCCAATTCTTTCGCTTCTTCCACATCTCCGAAAGGTAGTGTATTTCTTTTTCACCTCTCAAACTCTGAACTTTCTGTAATAGTTCAACGAGGTTTTTCTGTGCCAGTAGGGATTTTATTACAACAACCATCACATTTATAAATAGAAGTTCCTAGGGTTTGATTATTTATGTTCATAACTATAATTTAGTTTTAGCCTAAAATAGGGGGATATGGCAGAAAATATTTTATCATTCGCAGAATGTTTAAAAAAGTTAGACAAGTTAAAAAGCAAAAGTATGAGTCAGCAAAAGAAAACTAAATATAAAGCTGATGATTATCAATCTTACTTAGACAGTTTCTTGGAATTACAGGTGAAGGTCACTCGTTCAGAAAATAGTAATCAAGGGGTTCGTGAATTTGTTAAAAAACAAGAAGAAGCAAAAAAAAGTCTCAGAAAAAAACTAAGTATCGGAGAGATAGAATCCCTCCGCCAGGCCGTAGAAAAGTTAACTAAGTTAGAAATGCAGGAGGAAATGCAAAAAAAACAATTCCAAAACAAAATTGAAATTCCTTCCAAAAATAATTAACTCTTCCCCATAAACTCCCCCATCTCCCGCCAAGTCAAGTCACACCCTAAATAATCTCTTTTAACTTTTGACAAACTTCTAACACAACAAAACTCAGCATTACTTCGCAACCAAGATCCTAAGCCCAGGGTATTTTTCTTATACCAAACTAAGTAATCCACTATTTTCAAACCAGGTGCTTTAATATTCATGTTTGGTTAAATATTTGGTTCTTAATCTTTTTCTCTGAAAAATTAAGACAAGAAATTATTTCTGATCTTTTAGATATAACTCTCTTCAATAATTTCTTTCTTCCGCAAAATCAATCTCCCCCAAATCATCCCCTAACTGAAAAGTGCCATATTTTAACTTATCCTGTCAACTCTGGTTAATTGTTGAGTCAATAATTCTTTTAATTATCGCAATCACGGCAATACCACAATCAGAGCCATTATTTTGTCTCAGCTCATGTCTGGTGATTAAACACTGTTCCAATTCAATCTCATTTGACTGGTGAATTTGCTGGCACAACTCGCTAACCAACGGTTGCACATATTCATAATTAACCCCATTTAGAGTATCATAATGGTAAAAACATTTAGTTTTGGTTTCATAAACTAAAATAAGGATCAATGGAAGTTCGGATTATTGACCGGGATAAAGATTAACTCTTTGCTGTTATCACTAATATTCGCAAGCAATTGGGGGGAAAATTAACGGATCATCCTTTCTCTTTGATTTTTTAGTTAAGTGGAATTGGTGAGCGGGTAAAATTTTAAACTGCTCATTCTTTTCTATTCGGCCAGTCGCTCAATCTATTTCTTTATCAGTTAATCATCTCTTTTCTGAAAATCATTCTTGCTTCTTCTGATCTTGTCAGATAAAATATCCATGTTTATTTTTCAGCTCACTTTCTCTTTTCGACTGCTCTTGCTGGTATTCTCAGTTAGTAGTGTTTCCAAAGTTTCTTCTTTATCCTTATTTTGCTGCGGAGTAAAAGCCAAGATTACTCCAAAAATAAGGAGGATAACAATTAAAAATAAAATTCCCAGCATATTAATTTTCTTGCACTTTGCTGTAAATCCAGCCCAAAGCAATTATTACTATTAATGCTCCTACCCAATAAAAAAGAGGAGTTTTAATAGTTTGTCAAAAAGAAGGAGACTGAGTTATTTCTTGAATCGGGACTGGTTTTTTACTGAGGGATTGAATTTTTTGAGATAATTGTTCTTCTCTTATTTTGGCTTGGACTAATTCTCCTTTTAGTTTGTTTATTTCGGACTGAGATGCGGTTTTTTGTTGGTGGTTCTTTTGCTTTTCAGTAGTTAGTTCTTTTTTTAATCTTTCTAATTCAGAGGAATTTTCCTGATTGCCTTCTAGTTCCTTTTTCTTGTGCCAACTGCTTGATTTGTTTGCTTTTTTGAGGATAATTTCTTGACACTTAGTTCATCTTCTTTTTCACAATTAGTCAACTGATGAGAAGATGAACTATTTTTTTAATTTCCTTCTCTCCCCCCACTCCCTTTGCCTACTAGCCCCATTCCTATACTTCCTCACCCTACCCGTCTCCAAATTCAAAACTCCAGTAACTAACCCTGCCTCTATCTTGGCCTGAGCCTTCCTTCTCCGATAAGACCGCTGTCTTTCCGCATTAGAAGCATACTTAAAAACTAACCCTCCTTTCCTCCCTCAATTTTGAAAATCTTTTCTAGTATACCCTCACTTACTAAAATAAAACTCTTTTTTACTTTTTACCATATAATCTATTTTCGTTATTCTATCCGTTATGTAAGGCTTAATAATTATCCTAAAAAACAGCTATAAATCATAATAGTTTATAAAATAAACTATACTATATTTTTAATCCCGACCTAATTGGCCATTAGGTGGGGATTATTAGTATCCCTCCTTTACAGTAAAATTGCTAAAATCTAATTCCAACAATTTTTCTAATATACGAGAGATGTCCTTTCTGTCTTGTGAAATATCAAAAAATAAAGTTATACAACAATGATTATCACTTTTGCGGACAAAGAAACCGAAAAACTGTGACACTGAAAGAAAAACCCTAAATTTGGAGAGATTGCCTCACGAGCACTGCGTAAATTAGAGTTATTAGATGCGGTTCCTAACCTAAAGGAATTAAAAAAAATTCCTGGTTTAGATTTGCATCCTCTTAAAGGCGATCGGAAAGGACAACATGCTATAAAAATTAATGATCAATTTCGCATTTGTTTTATTTGAGGTCAAGATAATAATGCTTATCAAGTAGAAATCACTGATTATCATTAAAATTAATATTATTAATGTATTATGACTAATTACCAAAAAATCAAGCCTATTCATCCTGGTGAAATTATTCGGGAAGAATTTATGTTGCCTTTGCACTTAACTAGCGAAAAATTGGCTCAGGATATAAAACTAACTCCTCAGGAAATAGAAGTAGTTATCCAAGAAAAAAAAGACCTTAATATGGATTTAATTTGCCGTCTAAGCGCTTATTTTGACCTCCCTGTAGAATTCTGATGAAATCTGCAAAAGCGCTACGAACTAGGAACTAGCATCTGAAATGGGGAGTTAAGTCACAAGCAAAAAGAAATCAAGCCTTATAAGCAACTTTACCAAATTTAAACCTTTCTTTTTTTAGGCAAAGGTAAATGTCACTCAAACAAACTATTCCCATAAAAATAACAAAAAATCAAAATAAGAAATCAGGGGAGTTTTATAACTTTTGTTTTTACTAACGCCGAAAAAGACCTTTTTTTCGATAGCGGTTAAACTCGGCTCGTCTTAATGGCGTCATTTGCTCTTTTTTGCTTTCTAGACATTTTCCGCATAAAACTTTTTCTTTTACTTCCAACCCTCAAAATCTCGGGTCATTTCTATTTTTAATAACTCCATGATGCCCCGCACTCGTTATCCTTTGCTCACAAATTTGACAGTAAATCCAGCCTTCACCCCCACTATCAATATAAGGAGTTCGCACCTTGGGACTCTTTTTCTAATCTTTCTTTATCCCCTTTTAAACAATTAGTAAAAAACAAATAATTTTCTTGGGCTTTTTTGACTAAACAATCACAATTTTCCGATAAATGCTCTTTATTCTCTCGCCATTGTTTAGCACAATGAATATCTATTGGTAAAACTCTCTTTTCTCTTAATCACTCCTCTAAATCTAAGCCTCAACTCTTTTGCCGATAAAACTTTTTTCAATCAGCAAAATCTATTTTTTGTTCGGGAGTTTCGCCCTTTTGTAATAGGCGTAAATTTCTCTCATGGTCTTTTTGCTGTTGTCTTTCATAGAATAAAGTTTTTTCGTAGGTTAGATAATTGGCTCACCTCTCCTGTTGATTTTTATAACAGCATTGGCAACAATATTCGGGACTGAGTTTGCCGCAGGTTTTTACTTGTTTACAATCCTGACAATGGGTAGTTCTAAAAAGGTGTTTTTGTTGGCTAAATTCTTTTCAATTTCGGTTCATGATATTTAGATTACAGTAATCATGATATATAAAACTAATTTATGGTAAATAATAGTTCTCAAATTCCCAAACAAGTAGTAAGTATTAGAATAAATCCTCATCTTTATCAACAACTAAAAAGTGAAGTGGGACGAGGAAGAATTAGTGCTTTTATTGAAAAGTTGATTAGCAAAGAATTACAAGACCAAGACCAAAAACTCGCCCAAGAATACCAAGCAGCCGCCCAAGATAAAAAACGCTGAAAAGAAGCAAAAGAATGAGAACAAGCCCAAATGGCGGACTGAAATAACCAAGATGACGGAGAAAATAATTAAACGCGGTGATATTTATAAGGTAGTTCTTGACCCAACTGTTGGCAGAGAAATCAAAAAAACTCGTCGCTGTGTCATTATTTCTAATAACCAACAAAACCTATATAGTCCGCTAATAATCGTTATCCCCATCACTTCGGACATGGATAAACTTTACTCTTGGGAAGTAGTTATCCATTCCGAGGGTAAAGAAAGGAAAATAGTAACCGACCAAATTAGAAGTGTCGATAAAGAAAGAATAAGGGAATACAAGGGTAAAGTTGGTTATGAAACTTTAATTAAACTGGAAAATGCATTGCGGAGGGAACTCCAAGAGTTATATGATTTAACCCAAATTCCTACTAAGGCTTTAAGGGAGGAGT
>CAJVPL010001793.1:0-11746 GCA_910591945.1 Ambispora gerdemannii
AATTGTAATTCATTCAGTCTTTGTTCTTTCACTGTTATGTTACTTTGTTAATTCATTAATTTCAACAATTTTTGAATAAACAAGAACAATATATTAATATCAAGCTTTGTAAAGAATGTTTAATTCCATGTGATAGTAAATTTTGCTCTGACTGCATATAGTTAAAACAACTTTCTATTGATAAAGGCAAGCAAAAAAAAGATATTGATGATCTGGAAATAATAATCAATTAAATCAACAATCTAACAAGTGAATTACAATATAACCATCATCAAAATTCGTTCAATGAAGCTCAACAAATATTGAAAATATTCCAAAATGATATATAATTATTACTACCAATTGATATTAGAGATATTTTTCAAACCTTTGAAGAAATATATTAGTTAATTCAATAAATAACCCAATAATTGATCAAAAAAACAATGAAAGTGATTATAATACTTGTAAAAAAATCCTGGATAAATATTATAAAGAAAAAGAAAAAATGAATTATTATCTCAAAGTTTACAATAACAATAAAGAAGGAATTATATCCAAATGAATATATAATACTAATATAGGCTTTAATTTGTATTATTTTAGTACAGAAGTATTAATAGTATTACCTCAAATAATTTTAATTGATATTAAAATTATCATAAAAATTCCAACTGGAACAGTTTGTCAAATTTTTTCAAGATCTTCACTTGCAAAAATTGGTATCAACGTTCAAGATGGAACAATTAATACTGAATATACTGGAAATATCAGTGTTATGCTTCACAACAACTCTTAAAAATTCTATGACATTCTTCCAAATACTAGAATTGCTCAAGTGGTTTTTCTATAACTAGTACCTGTTAAAAAGTTAATTTCAGTGTCAACTTGAGAAGAACTTGGTGAAATTGAGAGAGAAACTGATAATTTCAGTTCTATTAAATTGGTTACAAGAGAAAATTACTTTATTCAACAAGTATTAATGAAACTAATTATACAACAAAAAGAATTAACTGTCATATAACAACAATCACTAAATAATCTTTTGGAGATATACAAAGATATTTTTATACAAGAACTCAGTGAACTTGAATATACTCAAGATGTTCAACATGTAATAAACACTAATAAAGCTATTTCAATTAAATAGTATTCATATAGAGCAACAATTCCAAACCAAGAATTTATTGCTGAAAAAATACAAAAAATACTTTAAGCTGAAATTATATGACCCTCAATAAGCTCCTGGATCTCTCCAATTATTGTAGTATTATCATGATATGATATTTAATGAATAATCTTATTGAATAAGATTTATATTAATTATTATTGGATCATATTTATTAGTATTTCTATTGGATAGTTATTTTTAGATAGTTATTATTTTATTGGACAATTATATGTTAGATATTATTGGTTCTTAAGTTTGTGTTAATATTAGTAATGATAGCAATAACAGCAATGACAGCAATGATAACAACGACATCAACACTCATGTTAACACCAGAAACGCTGATAACACTCGTGTTTAATTAACTTAATGACAACAACAATAAAACCAGTTATATTGTATAACATGTAATTTATATAAATATACCATGTATCTTAGCTTAGAATAATAATCAAGTAAAAGAGGTTAACAATTAGAAAAGACAATTAATTGATTAATTAATTAACAGTTAGTTAATTAAATTAATAACTTGAGAAGTTTTTTGTTTGATAAAAACTTTTGAATAACTTGTAAAGTTATATTTTGTATTGGTTTTTGGTCTTGAAAGATAGATCACTTATAATAAACCATTGTTATTGACTTGAAAGATAGTTGCTTAATAAAACTTATTACTTGTATTATCATCTTTGAAATTCTAAATAATATACAAAACTTAGTGAAGTTATTGGATGTCATTCTAGCTCGTCACAACAAGAACACATGTTACCTACTTTTAGTGATAAATCTTAGTCTCTCTCATTATAAAAACTTAATCTTTTTTGCTCTTATTTTAATAAAACACGTAATTAATACATCAAGAACTTAATATCAATAAAAATGATAACAGTATTACAATTTAAATATCAAAAAGGTAATAATATATACTAAATATAATTGTATAATAGAATATGATGCAAAAATAAAAAGATAAATTAATTTGATATCATTGAGTTACATAATGTAATATCAATATTTTTTGTAATATATCTTAATTTTTGTTAATTAATAATTAAATAATTACAAATTTTTTTGTAAAAATGATAACAGTATGTGTTGAATTCAGGTATGAAGTCATAATTGCCAGTAAAAAAGTAATTTTTTCAGTTACTTCTGTATTGCTAGTTGTTTCAGAGTAAAAACTGTTAGATTTTCTTTGAATTCTTAATTGAGAAAGCTTTCAAGTATTATTTTAACTAGAAAAAGTTGGTGTTCAACTGTATGTCAATTTTGATAAATTAGAGTGTTTAATAATCAAATTACTCATCTTTGTAGTCCTTCTCTTTCAAGGATATTAAGATCTGCTACAATAATGTCTTCAAATAATTGTTTAGTGAGGAAAGATCCAGATATTGCATCTTGTTCTTGGATCCAGTTGAGAAAATTGGCTAAGAATTCAGTTGCTGTATCAGAAGATGGAAAACAGATATGATAATAATATTACTGAGTTATTTAAAGTATTATTTCTCAGTGTTGATTTTCCAGATAAGTATTGAGATATGAGATAGTAAGTTCTTCAATAAAGTTATAATAATCATTTATAAAGAGAGTTTTAATTAGAAATTGAAATATAAATATTCACAAAGAGAATTGTAAAAAGGAGATTTGTTTTTGATAATTGATCTTTTTATGAGAAAGAAGATTAATTAAATGATAATAGAAGAAAGAAAAGGAAGAATTGATAATTTGAAGAATTCACAGAGGGAGCACCAAAATATATTACAGTTACTTTAAATGAAGAATTTCTTCACTATTAGCAAAAGAGTCATATAAGTTGAAAGAGAGAAATAGACTAATAAAATTAATTAGTGTGAAAATAAGTATCTAAATCTGTGCCAATTTTGACAGAAATTGTTAAACAATTCTATCAAAGATGAAAAGAGAAATTGGGAGAGTGTGTTCAAAGAAACAATTAACTAATATGTGTTACTAATTACAAAAAAGAATATTGATGTTTCTATACTTATAATCATATGTTTTAGTGTTTTCAATACCAAAGAAAATGAATAACTAAAAGAAATATCACTTATTTAGAGTTGTGATGCACAAATATACAAATTAATATCACTTATTTAAAGTTGCAGTGCATAACTATATCAAAAATAATGCTATAGCAAATTAATATACTTATCCAAAAATACTTTAACTATCTTTTTCAAATTTAAAGACAAAAGTAATAATTAAAAATTTAATTCTATATAAATCAATACTCAGTTTCTTGATCTCACTCAAGATTTATGAAAAGTGACTTGAATTATAAGATTTGAAGTTCAATCAACAAATTATTTTTGCCAAACAACTTGTTTTGACAGAAGAAGATACAAGAATAAATATTAATTTTATAACAATAAAACAGTCATTAACTTATTATATCAAAGATTGAAATTTATTAATTTGTTTAAGCATTAAAACATGAGATTGAAACATAAGAGAGTGTGTAGAGATAGTACTTCTATTTATACAAAATTTCTCAATAAATTTTAGTTTTATTTTTGTTACAAAATTATAAAAAGATATATATAAAAAGTAGAAAAAGTAAATAGAAAAAAGATAAAAAAAGTAAAAAGTAAAGGTAGAAAGATAAATAATAAAGGTAAAAAAGATAAAAATAAATAGATAATGAAGATAGAAAAGATAGAAAAGATAAATAATGAAGGTAGAAAAGATAAATAATAAAGATAGAAAAGGTAAAAAAATAGATAATAAAGATATAAAAGATAGAAAAAATAAATAATAAAGATATAAAAGATAGAAAAAATAAATAATAAAGATATAAAAGATAGAAAAATAGATAATAAAGATAAAAAGAGTAGAAAAGATAGAAAATAAAGATATAAAAGATAGAAAAAGTAGATAATAAAGATACAAAGAGTAAAAAAGATAGAAAATAAAGATAAAAAAAGTAAATAATAATTATAATTATATGATTACTAAATAATTAATATATATAGATTATTTTTGTCAATTTGTTATTTTGTTGCTATTTTTGAAAATTTTCATATTTCTACTATTTTTAAAAGATTCGTTAATTACAGAATTTTTAAAAATAAATATAATATTTGATCCATCTTCAAAGATTTTGTTCCACAAAATTTTAAAAATTCTTTCAGAATTCTTTAATTTCTTAATTCTTTATTCATCGAATTTGAGTAATATTCAAGAATTCTTTTGTTGTTGAATCTGATTTTCATCATTAAATATTTTATAGGTATTTTGAACAATTGTGAAAGATTTCTTTTTAATATGTATTTCAAGAAATTTGTTAAGTTCATCTTTTAATTTATATTGTTGAAGTTTGTATTTCTTTGAAAATTTGTTAATTAATTTTTCAATTTTATAATAAATAATTATTCTTTTGATGTTCTCCAATTTTTCAGTATATACTCATCTGAGTAATTTCTCAAGTTGTGATTTCCAAATTTCAGAGTCAGAAGATTTTTCTTTGAATTTTTCCTGAGGTAATATTTTCTTTTTTTTGAGTTAATATAAAAAAAGAGCCTTCTCCATTATTATTAATTGTTGATTTATTAATTGTAATAAGTGATCCAAATAGTTTTTTCAGATTAATTAAATCTTCTGGTTTAATCTCATCAAATATAAGATTAAGTATAAATATTAGTTCATCAACAGATAGTTTTTCTAAGAAAATAGTGAAATTAATTACTAATTCTTTAGCTTTTCTAACTGGTGATTCAAAAAGTTCTGGATCATCAACCAGAAATTCATTAACTATATCAGAGTCTTAAGATAATTTATCAGCAGATATGAAGTATTGATCTTGAATATCAGCATTATTAATAATTATTCCAAAGATTGTAAAGATTAGAATTGTTTTGGAATTGTAAAAGTAATAATTCTTTTATCATTGTTCCAAAATATTCTTTTATATAAGATGATATATCCAAGTGGATAGAGATATGATAAATAGAAAATAAGAATATAAGAGTTTTTGAAAAGGAATAAGAATAAGGTAAAATATGGATGTTAAAAATTGAAAATGGAAAAATGGGATGGAAGAGATATTTATATAAAAATTGAAAAGAAAAAAAGATAAAATATTAAGATAAGATGAATATGATATAAAGATAAGAGCTAGAAAAGGTAAGATAAATAAGATAAAGGATAAGATATAATAATAAGAATTATAATTAGAAATTATAAATAATCAGAGGTTCAATTAAATCTATGATTACTTCTGGTTCAAATAATGATTATCTTTTGTGAAATCTTTTTAATTGATTGTTGTGAAATTTCTTTTTTAACACTTGTCCAAGTTGATTTTGTAATTTATAAGTTCCATTAATAAAGATCTTATAAATATCAAATTATTTTGTGTGCCATTGTGATTGAAATTTATCATCATGCTTTACATGTTGTTTCATGTTATACAATAATACTTTATTTCCAATTTTATAGTATTTCACTTTAGGTAATTTATTGTCATATCATTCTTTGAATTTTTCTTGTGACTGGTATATGCTAGTCATAGCATTATGAATTTAATTAGGTAAATGTTCCACTAATTTATAGATCTGATTTAATAGTTATTTTTCAATTTCTATTGGTGCTTCTTCAAATATTGTATATTGTAATTCAATAGATAATCTTGCTTCTCATCCATAAGTTAAGAAAAATAATTCATGTTTTGTTATACTATTTTATAATGTTCTATAAATGAATAATATTACAGAAATATTTGTATCCCAGTCTTTTTGAAATTCTATGTAATATTTTTGTAGTGCTAAAGTTAATGTTCTATTGAATCATTTGATAATTCTATTAGTTTGTAAATGATATGATGTAGAAAATTAATGTTGAATATTAAATTTGTTGGTTAATTCTGCTATAATACTAGCTGTAAATTCTATTTCTTGATCAAATTGAATTATCTTCAAACATCTATATTGACAAATAATTTCTTCAAATATGAATTTAGCAACTTTGATAGCTTCTTTTGTTGATATTGCTTTTGTTTCAAGCTATTTTATAAGATAATTAATTGCTATAATAATATATTAATTATTTTATTGAGTAATTTAATTTGGTTTAATTAAGTTGATTATGATATTGTCAAAAGATTGTTCAACTTTTATTAGATATAATAGTTCTTTGAATTTTCAGGATTCAGTAAATTGACAAATAAAGCAAGATTTGACAAAATTTTTTATATCAGTTCCCATTCCATTTCACCAATATTTAATGATAATTTATTAGTAGATTTCATTATATTCAAAGTGTTCAGAGAGTGGATCTTCATGTATGTATTTTATAATTGATTTTATTTCATTTTCTTTTAAAACTCCAAAAGAGTATGTAGCATTCTTTCATCAGTTAATTTTGAATAAGAGTCCATTTTGTACAACAAAATGTTTTACTTGTTGAATAATTTATTGTTGTTGGAATTCCAAAATGTAATTGTCAAAAGTTTTGTTTTTTAAGTATCAAAGAAGATTATAATATGTTGTTAAGTTCATAATTTATTGTTTAGAATATATACAAGATAGTGCATCAGCATTTTGGTTCTTTCTTCCAGGTTGATAGGTGATAATAAAAGTATATTCCATTATTTAAATTATTCAGCAGACTATTCTTGGTCCAGGATTTTGTTGTTTAGTAAATAATCATCTCAAAGCATTATAATCAGTGATTATTTCAAATATAATTTTTAGGAGATAATGTCAGAATTGTTTTACTACCTAAACAACTACAGCAGCTTCTTTCTCAGTTATACTGTAATTTTTCTCAGAGATCTTCAATGTAGTACTTATATAAGAAATAACTTGTTTTCATTCTTGATTATCTTTTTGAGATAATACTGCTCCATATCCAGAGTCAAAAATATTGGTATAGAAGTAAAATTTCTTTGTAAAATCTGAATAAACTAATATTAATACTATAGTAAGTGCTATTTTGAGTTTATTAAATACTTCTTCTTGTTTAATAATCCAGATAAAAGTGATATTGTTGCATAATAATTTAAAGAGTGATACAGCGATTTGTAAAAAATCTTTAACGAATTTTTGGTAATATCTAGCTAATCCAAGAAATAATCAAAGTCCTTTAACAATGCGTGATTGAGAAAAGTCCAAGATTTTTTGTATAGTTGATGGATCAGGAGACATTTCATTTTTGTTGACTACGTGTCCAAGAAAGAGTAATTCTTTTCGAATGAAATTGCATTTTGCTTTGTTAAGTTTTAATCCAGCTTTTCTTATTCATTGAAATACCAGATTGAGATATTGTAAATATTCTTTAAAGATATATGAGAATATATTAATATTATCAATGTAAATCATGGTGAATTTCCAGTTATAATCTCCAAGTATATCATCTATTATTCATTAAAAGATGATGGATCTATTATATATATCAAAGGACATAATATTAAATTCAAATAATTCTTTACAAGAAATAAAGGCAATCTTTTAAATACTATCATAATGCATTTCAATTTGTTAAAATTCATTGATAAGATCAGTTGACAAAAATCATTTTGCTTCTTCAAGAGCATCTAACATCTCATCAATTCTTGGTAAGAAGTAGATATCTTTCTTTGTAATACTATTGAGCTTTCGATAGTCTATACAAAGTCTTTTCTTGTTATTTTTTCTTGTTGTTACTATAATGAAAGAAGCCCAGGGACTTGTTAAAGATTGAGCAATTCCAGCATTAATTATCTTATGTATTTCTTCAGAAATAAATTGTTAATCGAGTATAGATACTCAGTAAGATCTTTGCTTAATTGGTTATTCATTTCTAGTATTGAAGAATATATTGAACTTTATTAATTAATCCAAGCTCATAATGCTTAGTAGCAAATATATCATTATTTTCTTTTAGTAATTTATTTTTGTTTTTTAGTTAATTCTCATTATTCTATTAATTTGTTATTTTCTTTTTCTTGGTTAAGAAAGAATGTATTGATTTCTTTATTGTTAATTAATTCAAATTTACCAGTTTTACAGATAGATTCTTTAAGTTCTTGTTGAGTGGAAACAGATTTCATTCTTTCAATTGGTGCAAGTTGTAAAAATATTGCTTGGGTAATTCATTCTTGTGATTGAATAATATATGAAATTTGAGAGTTATTATATAACAATACTCCAATATTTCCAATGTAATTAAAATTAATAATTCCAGCTTTTACTTTAATTCCTTTCTTTGCCAAAGAGGAGTGAGATATAAGTTAATATATAGTTCCAAGAGGTATTTTGAGTGATAAATAAATTGATATAAGTGATTTGTTGAGATTGTATTTTAATTGGTTCTTCTCCAGTATATTTTATATTGAATTCAGCATCATTTTCATGAACTTTTTGAGATATAGCATCTTTGTTATTATCATTATAAATCTTAATAGTCAGATTTGCTTCTTTTTAAACCAGTAACTCAGTGGGATCAGTAATATAGTAATGTTCAAGTATTTTATCAAGTTCATTAATCATTTGATTTTTCATTTTGATTTTGACTTTTGAGCCAGTTGTTGTAAGAAAATAATCATATTCTCAACTTGAGTTAATATTTCTTTAAGTTCAGAGTCTGATTTTGAATATATTATTACTTTATCCTTGTTAATGAACAGGATAGTTTTTGGAATTTCAGATTCTCAGCAATCTTTATATTGGTTATTATCACAGAAAATCAAACATTCAGTGCATAGTTTGATATTGATATATTCAAGTTTAGCAAGTTATATACATCATTCCAATAAAATTTGTTGGTAAATTTGTTGAAATATTTCATTGAATGAAACTTCTTCAGGACTGATATATTGAATTAGTTCTATTTGTTTATCAACATCTTCAGGTCAAATGTACTAGAATAGGATAGCTTTTCCAATTTCATTACAGATAAGATATACGTTCATTAGAGATCCTTGTTCTCTAAGCTTTCAGATAATTCTGCAATTATTTTGTCATTTTCCTTGGTTAAACCAATAGATACATTGTTCTTCATATATACAGAAGTATTTCTTGTTGTAGCATTCAGTGATGTACATGTGTCTTGCTTCATCTTGATATCTACAAATTGCATATTGAGATAGATTTAGTTTCTTATCTTTATGGAATTATTCACATATTCTAGAAATAGTTCCATCAGCTAGACAATATGCTTTTTTAAAGTATTCATCTATATATTTTTTGCATTCATTGCATTGCATTATATGTTCGGATCAAATTCCATTTTTGAGAGCTAGTTCCATGATGAGATATTTATTGGAGTTTCAATTTTTGTTGAATATTTGTCATTCTACTTTTTCAGCCCAATTATTTTTAGTTTTATATTCAGCATTATATTATTTATAACAAAGAATAGTAATTCATTTTGCAAGATCATCATGGTATTTTCGACATTTGTTTTCTTTTCGATATAATTTCTTATGACATCAATATTGTTGATTTGGATCTCTCCAATCATAGTGCTAATCATTATCTCAGTCTTCAATTTGTTGGAACTGGTTATTAAGTTTGATGAATTATTCCTACATAAATTTTTGTTATTGGAGTTTGACATCTTCTTAATAACATTGAACTTCTCAGTATAGAAATACATTACAGATAATTTCTTTAAAAATCAAGTAGTAATCAATTTGATTCAGGATATGAACATTATTTTCAACAAGAGTTCATTCTTCTTTTGTAATTATTCATATGTCTTCTTCATTATTAAAGATAATAATCTTTTCAGTTTTCCGTGATTGAGTTTGTCATTGTTGTTGTAGCATTAAAAAAAATCATTTTTCTAAGTATTGTTTTTCAACTTCTAGTTTATCATTGGTTGGACTTTTATCAGAGGTATCTGAGTCATCAAATTCATCAGTATCAAGTAAATCATAATCTTGATTATAAATGAATTTGATATTGGCTTGTCCTTTCTAATTATTCTATTCAAAAGTCATAATGTTCTTTTTAAGATCCAAATTTTGTTAAGCCAGTCTATTTCAACAATTATGCTACAAGTTTGTGCAAAAGTAATATTAATATTAGCTGAAATGATAAGTTTATTAATAGTAATTTGGAAGTTATCAATAGCTTCAAGTGGATAATTAACTGTTTTAGTAATATTAGTTATGACAACTTCAGATTTTTGTTGGATTTTAATGTTTTACTTTTTTAAAAACTCATGGTTTACAACATAATCAGATGCTCTGGTATTAAAAATTAGATCAATTGGTACAGTTCCAATCTTTATTTCACATCAGACTGAGGTGATTCTTAGTTTTTGTCCAACCATGACTTTATATTTTGAAATTCTTTTGGATTTGATTGGTCTTCTCAAACCTTTGAATAATTTGAGTTTTTATTCAGAAAAAGTTCAATGAGTTGGCCAAATAATATATTAGCTTTTGTATTAACTATATTTTCTAAGATGTTATAGGGTGAAGATTGATCAGTGAGAACTGATAGTACTGCTTTATCTTTTTTTTTTCTTACTTATTTTTTAAGTTTAGCAATTTTGATTGGTACAGTTAATTCTTGTATGTTTGAAGATAGAATGTTAATAATTAGATTACTTAGTCCAACTTTATCAGTATTATTTTTCATTATGATATCATCATTGTGCTTTGTTTTAGCTTTTTTTCTTTCATTTGTATTATATTGTTTGTTCACAAGAAGGGTAGTTCTAGAAGAGTTGTTGAATAAAGATTATTATTTATTATTTATAGATTGTAAAGCTATAAGTAATAGTTGTAATTGAATTAAAAGAGCTATAATATTTGTTGTATTGGAATTATTTGTTGCTGGTTGATTGTTATGGCTGGTATTATTTTGAATATTGTTGCCTTGATTTTGGTTTTGTCTTGACTGATTTTTTCAGTTATTGTTGTTTTGACCTGTATTTTATCAGAAATTTTCAGGATTAAAAGATGACTGCACATTTTAGAAGTATGTCCAATTTCTCTACAATTATAACAAATAGATAACTGATATTGTTGATTATGATTTCTAAAGTTTTGAGATTGTTATAATAATTTATTTTTCTATTTTATCTAATTGAATGGCTATTTATTGAATAGCTAAAGCCAGAGTAATTATATCAAAGAAGTTTTATATCAGATTTTGATAACTTAGTTTTGGTATAGTTTCTTTTTCAGCTTCTTCAGATAATTTTGCTATATCATCAAGTTCTTGAAAAATGTTTTCATCTTGAAAAGTGATTCATTTTTGAATGGCTGAATTTAATTCACATTGATATATTGTCATCATATAATAAATTTAGCATCTGATATAAAATATATCATTTTATAATATATTTCTATTGAATAGTTAGTAAATATATGATCTATAAATTATGATTCTTTTTAGTTCATACTGTTACTTTTTCTGTTGGTTTATTAACTTTGAAGTATAGATCACGTGTTCTTCATGTGTCTCAATCAAGTGGGAGAATTATTAAAGGCTTTTATGTATTTAAAGTAATTAAAGTTGGAAGAGACTAATTTAATAAAGGTAGGTAATAATGTGTTCATTTTGTTGAACTACTAGAATGAGTTCAGAAATCTTCTTTTGATTTAAATAGTTTAATTGTTAAGTAATCTTCTTTTATTGATTAACTTTT